>PITA01004044.1:0-129192 GCA_004023965.1 Spilogale gracilis
GCAACTTAGAGAGGACATGTAGATACCATGTGGCAGTGATCAGAGATTGTATAGCTAATCACTGTGCCCTTTCAACTCTTAGGAACATTCTTGATTTCAAACAGTGGTAGACACAGGGGTGATGTTTTTTCTATTATGATTATAAAAAGGAGACCATGAAATTGGAACTAGAGGTCAGGAAGTCTCATCTTTAGTCTGATGTAGTTCTTAACTAACTGTACAAAACAGAAATAATGAGATTTGCACTGCCTTTGTCAGTATAAGGCAGAGATGAGAGAATCCGTGTGTATTTCTTGGGGATATATAAAAAGTCATTTATAAGTTTAATAATGAATTGTAATGCAAGAAAATAAATGTGTTTTCAACTCAGTTTCTCACACATGATATTTAACACATTTTTACAGTTTGGCAGGCAGAGTGGTATTGTGTTCAAGCTGACAGTGGATGGAGGAAATCACTCACCTGAGCTTATGGAGATGCCAAAAATCTAGGACCTATTCAGAGTTAGGATTTACACTGGCTGGAACAACGCCCCCTCAAAATCTATGTCTCTAGAACCTCAGAATGTGGTCTTATTTGGAAATGGCATTAGTGCAGATGTGATTAGTTCAGATGAGGTCATATTGGAGCAGGGGGAACTCTTAACCTAGTATAATTGGCATCCTTAGAATAAGATAAAAAGAGACACAGAAACAGACACTCACAGAGAGGAAAACATGGTATGAAGACACAGACACACAGAAAGGAAATCGCCCATGTGATGATGAGGCAGATATTGGAGAAGGGCAAGGACAACCCAAGGAACTCCAAGATTTGTTGGCAGCCAGGAGAAGCTGGACAGAGACCACAGCCCTACTGACACCTTGATTTCAGAATGCTAGCCTCCAGAACCGTAAGCAATTTTATTTCTACTGTTTGAAACCATCCAGTGTGTGGCACTTTGTTGTGGCGGTCCTAGCGAACTAATAGAGGAGTCAAGGAGCCCAGCTGGCCCCTGAAAGACTTCCGTGGAGGCCACTGAAATAGAGTGGCCGTAACGAGATCTTGGAATCCAGGTATGGGGAAGCAGGGATCCCAGAGCCAGGGAGACTAATGAGGAATAGTCATCAAAAGACTTCTTGGTAATCACCTGTTCCAAATGTCAGTGTTTCTGCCAATTTCTATCCACTCACTACTCAAGTCACTTTCATGGACTGAGATTGTTTAGACAGATTTTGGCTTGAATAAACCCCTAAACATGCTGTAAGTTATAACCAGAAGCTTGAGTATCTTGCTGTACATTGAAAAAGGAAGTAACTGTTCCCGGTCACATAGCTTCCCTTTCTTGTTCATAGATAAGTTCTCGTACATGTAATACAGTTTTATTCCGGGCTTTTCTTCCTACTCTTTCTTGGTGGAATCCTAGGTTGTGTTCTAGTTTTTTGTTGCTGAGGTAACAAGTCACCACAATTTGCATGCCTTAAAACAACACAAATATATTTAGATTACATTTCTTTGGGTAAGGAGTCCAGAATGGGCTGTGCTAGACTGAAATCAAGTGTCAACATGCTACATTCCTTTCTGGAGGCTTTAGGGGCAAATCCATTTCCTGTTCATTTGGGATATTGTCAGGATTGTTTTTTTGTGGTTGTAGCATTGAGTTCCCTGTTTTTTTGCTACCTATAAAGTGACGGCCATTGCCAGCTCCTAGAACTACTACTTCTGTTGACTCATAGCCCCTTTCCTCCATCTTCAAAGCCAGCAAAAGCTGGTCAAGTCTTTCTCCCATCAAATCTTTCTGACCCATTCTTTTGCCTCCTTATCCAATTTTTAAAAGGCTTTATGTATTTACTGTTGCAGGGGGAGGGGAGGAAAGCATGTGAGGGGAGGAGCAGAGGGAGGGTAAGTCTTAAATAGACTTTGCACTGAACCCAGCGCCTGATGCGGGGTTCTGTCTCAGAACCCTGAGATCAGGACCTGAGCCGAAACCCAGAGTTGGATGCTCTATCCACTGCGCCACCGAGAGGAGCCCTTACCTTCCCATCTATTTGAAAGACTTGTGCAATTAGATCAAGCATGCCTGATAATCCAGGATAATCTCCCTTTCTCCCCGTCAGCTAATCAGCAACTTTAATTCCCTTTTGCTATGTGACCTGACATGTTCACAGGTTCTGGAGATTAGGACATAGACATCTTTGGGGCACCATTATTTTGCCTACCATAGATTATCTTCTGCTGTATATCATGACTTCTCAGCATGACTGAGTAGAAGGAGGAGCTAAACTGTAAGGAGAAAACAGAGCTTTATCGAAACATAGCGAATGTTAATTATAAGCATGCTATTTTTAAAAGTCTGTCTTTTTATCAACTTACTGACTTGGACTTAAAAATTAAACCTACTAGATGGAGAATATTGACTTTTAAAACTGCAGACATATCTCTGATAGGACTGGCTTCTTATGAGGCAAGGAGTTACTTTCTACATAGTCCGTGGAGGAGATACATAGAATTGTTGGTGTCCTGCGTTCAGAACTTCGTTTGGCCTTAACTTTGAGCACATTAAGTGTAAGTTCCTCCTGTTTCTCTTCTGAGGACCTCCAAACTCAATATATCCCCAAAAAGGGTAAATTATACCTTAAATGTTCCGTGCTTAACTCCATCTGATTACCACTTGAATGATTTCAAAACATCAATTTATTATATCATTTATATATCGTCTTATAGTTTCCTGCCCCTTTTAAACATCCTAAGAGGTACATTATGGAAACATTGACTCCAATTTTGATTTCAAAATCCTTTCGTGACCTTTCCACCAGATGTAGGCATGTACTCATTTCCAGTTTTCCAATGCAGGTTTTAGTCTTATTTTGGCATCCCTTCTCTTCTCACAGCCATACAAAATCAAATAATTCAAAAATATATTTGAAAAACTTATTTGGAGAGAATTTATTCATGTAATAATTATTGAACACCTGTTATGTACTAGGCATTGTTCTCGGCACTGGAAGTACACCAGGGATTCAAATACTTAAGGCCCCTGTTGAGGGAATTGCCTTAGCACACACTCATTTTACCTAAGTCTTCTCTTCCCCCAGAATCTTAATGGTAACCCTTGCCTACTTAGACTTTTATCTCCTTCTGTTGGCATCTATACCTTTTTAAATCTTTTCTATTATCTGCATTCCATATCCTGGGTCTCATTTCAGCATGACTCAGCTTTTGAGTAACTCTGCTTGGAAAGGGTCTGATTAAGAAAGTGCCATCCAGGGGCCCCTGGGTGGCTCAGTCATTCACCGTCTGCCTTTGGCCCAGGTCATGATCCCAGGGTCCTGGGATTGGACTTCCTACTCCATGGATAGCTTGCTTCTCCCTCTCCCACACTCCCCAGCTTGTGTTCCCCCTCTCACTGTTTTTATCTCTGTCAAATAAATAAAATCTTAAAAAAAAAAAAAAAGAAGGAAAGAAAATGCCATCCAAGAATTAATTGCGATAACTCTATGCATTTGCTGTACATCAGGGGCTTCCTTTTAACTCAAGTGAATAAACTTTCCATTAGTGGAATTATGGCCATCAAATTCTGGCCACTAAAGACAATATATGTTTTGTTAGATCCCCTTCCTGGTGCCCCTCTGGTTTTGTGTTTTTGTTTCATTCTGTTTTTCTTTCTTCCTTCCTTCCTTCCTTCCTTCCTTCCTTCCTTCCTTCCTTCCTTCCTTTCTTTCTTTCTTTCTTTCTTTTCTTTTCTTTTTTTCCTTGTTTGGAGTCTCTTCAGTTAATATCCCAAATGGTGAGACCAGCCCTGACCTCCAGTGTAATAGTTAAGCACATGCCAATGACATCTTCTCCCAAAGCAGCAGAAGGGCCATTTTTCAAATAATGATTTAAGTAGGTCAAAGCAAGCAGGAAACTCATATTAAAGGAAGAAGGAAATACATATTCCAGAAGGATCTATGGGATTTAACTTTCTTTGCCTGCCCTGATGTTTCACTTTTCAAATTAGTTTGCCTATTAGATGAGAATCTACTTAATGGAGCTGATGGTGGTGATCTCCTAGACCTTAGATAGCTCTCCAGAGATAGCAAGCGGCTCAGTTATTTAAATCTCACTGATAAGCCTTCCTGCACTTGAATTCTTGAATGTGGGGATGGGGAAATGAACAGTTGGAAGACTTATTTTAGAATATGAAATAATTGGTCGTTTAAAATCTGAGACAAAAATAATTTATTAATAATCACTTTGAGGAACTTAGTTAAATGGAATAAAAATTGCATTAAATTTAGATATGACTAAGCAACTAAATATTTGATGTTCCGATGTCAGTCAGGTACTTGACTAAGACAAATGTTTAATGCCTAACTGCTTCACCAGAAATAGCTTCTCATCTCACGTTAGAGGACACTGAATTATGCCTCTTGGAAGAAGTCTTAGAAGAGGCAGTTGGTAGGCAGAGAGAATGAAAATAAAGAGACATGCAACATAGCTTGAGTCCTTTCTACGTATATATGGAGAGAGAGGGTCTGTCTGTGCCTTGGGCTCATTAGCAAAATACATTAGCCACAGCTGACTGATTTGCACCTGCTGCCTGCCTGCGGTCTCCAGAGGGGATTTACAATTGGGTTTTGAGTCGAGGAAGCTTTGCAAGCTCTCCCTATCAAAAAGTAGATAAACGTTTGGAAATGTAAATATACGGTATTTCTTTCTGGAGTACACATTTGCTAAAGTTCTCCGTTTACTTTGTTTAGGAGGGGGCCATGATGGCCTGCAGGTTGTAGTCTCCATGCATATCCCTTTGGAAATGAGATCCTGGCTCTGTGAGAACCCTTGAATGGGGCGAGGAGATCATCAGTTACAACCGGTTTCTTAGAGATTACAGCAAACGGAACCCCGGAGAGGTTAAAAAAGAGGTTTTAAATCTCAAATATTTAGCAGACTGGCCAGGACTAGGCGTCCCCTTGCTCCAACTGCCAACATGGTGTCTATTTTTTTATTTTTCCTTTCATCCTATTGACAATGATAATTGCTCAAATAAACATTTTAAATATAGAATATTTCTTTTTTTTTCCTTAAGAGTTCACCTAAGACAGTGTATTTTCTAATCTCCATTAAGCATATTTTGTAAGGTTTCTGAGCCTTTTAAATAGTATATTGAGAATAAATTTTAGTGATCGCTGATGCTTCTCGAGGTTGAAACATTCATTCTGTTTGGAGGCTCAGCTTAGTCATTTCCCGTTTGTTTGCCCCTTCTACTTTAAATTGAACGGCCAGCTCTAGCCAGATGCTTTTATCCAATCACCACACTCCTTGAGGTCTCTGATAATTATCAATAAATTGGGTGGTAGATACATAACAGTGTCATGAGAGAAGAGAAGTGCTGAAGGCAGGCTCGGGGTGACTCTTTAAGCTTGTCAGGAGGAGGGGAGGGGAGTAAGGAGAGATCCATCCGGTTGTCAAGAGTAAGAAAGTACATTGGAGAAAACTAACTCCTGGGAAGGGGATGTGTCAGGAAGATGGATTACCTCAGGAAGTCAGGGCTGCTCTCCCAGTGGGCTGCACAGCCTGCTTAGATATCATTTGCTAGCTGTCCATCTTGTCCTAGTGTGTCTCTCTGTGTTTTCCCTCCTTTGTGCTGCCAGCGACAAACCTGTGATCTCACGCAGCCCCTGGGCCTCTATAATAGCTAAACCAGGGCCAGAGAGGGGATCTTGTTTGCAATGAGTGGATATTTAGCATGCATGGTCTTCCCATCAGCACTCCCAGGGGCTCTCAGAGAGGTGGACCCTGTGGGGAAAACGCTTTAAATGAGCACCTTATTAGAGCATAGGTGAATAAAAGGCTGATTACAGAGGTGAGCCGTAATGAGGCTCAGAGTAACTAAATGAAGCAATCTGCTGCACTTTGTATCTGGACTTGAGCCTGAGCATTTCAAACTGGCATCTGGAAAAGGAAAAAAGGCTCTGGGGAAAGAGGTGGTTACACAATAGACTACAAATATTTCATCTATTTTTTTTCCTCCCAAAGGGAATTTAGGACAGATTTCTTGGGTCACAATTCTGAAGAAAGGAGCCTGGTGTAAGAGGGAGGTTTAGTGTGAGCATTACTGCCTTCCAGACCAAGCCACAGACAGCTACCTGCCTTTATTGGAGGCTGAGCGGCCCAGGGATCCTGCCTAGACATCTCTTCAAAGCCGTGGGGTGGTCTGGCCAAGGATTCCCGCACAGCATCTGAGCTCCATTGACTAAAGATTGCTGAGGGAGTTTGAAGCGATGGCCGTTATGTTCCTATAGGTGTTAAGTGAGATATGAATTTGCCTTCCACCCGTGTGAATTAGCTCCAGAAAGCAAGGGCCACAGTTTGAAACTACCTACCTTGCTTATTGCTCTCTCGTCTTATTCATTCATTCATTCATTCATTCATTCATTCATTTATTTTTTCAAATCTTCTGGGAGAGCAGCTACAACCTCAAAGACCATTCCATTGAACGTTCCCTGGCCTTGGTGATCTGTGAGAGGGAATTTTTTATTGCCCTACTTAATTTGATTCATAGAGCAAACGTCTTTGTGATTCTCCCCTCGGCTGCCCACTTTCTCCCTGAAATATACAGGCAAGGCACTAAATCCTAGGGAGGACTCTTATCTCTGAACCAGAAGATTGGGTTCTCAGAATAATGTGACCTTTCTGCTGTTGTTCAGTATCTTTGAGCCTCATTTTATTCCTCTGTAAACTGGGGAGAGCAATAAATTCTCTGCCTTTTATCCCTTCTTTACCATACAAGAAATATGAAGAGTGCTTTATACAATATTAAGAGCCATTGTATGGTTAGGTTACATTTATTCAAGCCATCTTATTTGCATTTTAAAATATTGTTAGATATCTTTTGATTCTAATTCCTCAGTCACTCAAGTAGTTCTTGTTTCAAAGCAGGGTGTTCCACACTCAGGGCACATAATTTGATTCCTAAATCAGGCCATCAGTCTCTCTTGACTCTGTGACTTTACTTTCCTCATCATTATTTCATTGGGAAAAAATGAGAACTAGGTAAAGATTTACCCCGAGGCTAAAGAGAGCTCTTTAAAATGACCTTGAGGGATAGGAATAGACCAATTGTCACTTACCCCCTTAATACAATTTCTAAAATGTAAAAGATTGAGATAGCATTAGATTCTTTCATAGGTTTCAGTGAAAGCCAATGTGGGAGCTTAGATCCAAGGCAAAAACAGTTAAGCTGTTAATTCAAGGAGGAAACAAATATCCTCAGTGTGCCCAGCCTCACCATCCATGTAACAGTCAATTTTGGCATTAAAATGTCACACTGTTTCAATAAGATATTCTCCTGCTCACCTGTGAGCTAGTTGGAGGATGGCAATGTTAATTTGTTTTTCTTGACTTGCTTTCCTCCTACTCAGGACTAAGTCTACCGTGCAGCTCAGAACTAAGAGGTAAGAGTCAGAGACATTCAATGATTAAACCAGTGGATGTGTTCTCATTTCTCAGTTAATATCTCAAAGAGAAGAGTATCTTCTCAGTTCTGTCACTTACTAGCAAGGGTTTGGCTTGTCGCAGAAGCAAGCCTTCATTTAAACAGATACAGCACGTTGAAAGCACAAGTCACTAGACTTTTGGTGTATGAAATGGTATGCTTAATCAGGGTAACTAAATTGCCATTCCATTAGAAAGAAAATGCTGAACTGGTTATGGTAGGATAGAGGTTGAGGGGTGGTAGGAGAGGAAAGTTGAGATTTCAGTCACTGTGTGAAGAAGAAAATAATGCATTTGGCATTAAAAAAAATCAATTAGCTACTTCTTTATTGGTCTCAGAGAATATGGACACCTCGGGAAGTAATTCAAAAGGGAAGAACCATTAAAAGTATTTTATATTCTGTGAGGTGAAGACAGGCTGAAAAAGTTTGAGTGCTTGGCTCAGGTCACATGGTGGGAGAACCTGGCAGTAGACCGGCTATCCATCTGACTATAGCTCTGGATGGTGGTGAGTGGGTCAGCTTTGTGTCCTATAGATTCTGAAATCGTTAATACTTGCCACTCATTTTTATCCTCTCTGTCCATCTTCACCTGTTTTATCCGATCTTTCTTTTTCAAAAAAAATATGTTCAGATCTTCATTAAAACACCAAATGTTGAATGAGTGAATTGATCTTTTGGTATCTCTTATCTTGAAATTGTCTCCAAAAGAGAACTTGATTCTTGAAAGTTTGAAAATCCCCATCAAATGCACAGCCCCATGTAGATGTTTTTCTGTCTCCTTTGAATGCTGTGGAAAAATACTTCCTATTTCTTGGTGTTGAACCTCTCCATATTAACTTAGAGTGTATGTCTGCTATAGTTCTCTTACAGGTTGCTCATTTTCAGTGACACCTGCTTTCTAGTTGGAGAAATTCTTGAAATCATTGGTACTACATCAGAATTTCTTTCAGTTAGGATGACAATATCCAATAAACTGCATGTGTGTGAAGTACAGATAAAGATAATCAGATCTTGTGCTCCAGGGAATCAAGTGATTGCCTATGATACTCAGGAAGGAATTTTCCCCATTAGCATCCTGCAGATACACAAGCTCACCGCCGGATCCCACTTTCTGCTATCCTAAAGCTTTCTTAGAGTTTCATCATGTACATAATGTAAAGCTGAACCAGTGACATAAAGTGCCGTGTATAAAAATTGTCATATATGGATAAGTATTTGATATGTGCAAAATAAATACTGTTAATTTTTGAAACAGAGTTCTACTTTAGATAACGGAGATAGTGGTTCATTAAAGATAAACTGCTTAAATTTTTTTCATATTTCCTCCAGGGTTCTCAAAGTACCTTCCCATTAATCCTCATGAATATTCTGTCACATAAATTCTGTTAAATTTCTCTGGGGGGGAAAAAAACAAAACAGGTCAGTCCATTTTACTAACCAGTAAGTCTTTATAACACCAGATTTTTATAGCAGCCTACCAATCTTTATTGCCTTGAAATCTCATTAGAGATTTGACTTTTAAGACTGTTGTTCTAGATGGAATTTTTTTCTCATCCCTAACTCACTGTCTACATTCATCCCTCCAACAAACGTGTGGTGAGAGTCAATAATGTGCAAAGTGCTAGATGTAAAAAGATAAATAGGACTCACGGTCCAGAGCAAGAGAGCTGAGAGGTTCTTCTAAATACACTAATGGGCACCCTCTTCATCCACTGTCCTCTTCTTACTGCATAGGCATTGACATGTATAATCCCAGTCTGATTCAGGATTTGGTCCTATGAGCCTATAGTGGATTCCAGTTCAGTTCACATTTAGAG
The DNA here is from genome assembly GCA_004023965.1 of Spilogale gracilis. Taxonomy (NCBI): domain Eukaryota; kingdom Metazoa; phylum Chordata; class Mammalia; order Carnivora; family Mephitidae; genus Spilogale; species Spilogale gracilis. Next base: position 9,275 of record PITA01004044.1, read on the forward strand.
AGACTTGGTTGTATTCTACCTTAGAAACTAATCCTTGGAGGGGTGCCTGGGTGGCTCAGTTGGTTAAGCCCCTGCCTTCAGCGCAGGTCATGATGCTGGAGTCCCAGGATCGAGTTCCAGGATTGAGTCCCAGGATCGAGTCCCGCATTGGGCTCCCAGCTCTATGGGGCAGTCTGCTTCTCCCTCTGACCTTCTCACCTCTCATGCTCTCACTCACTCTATAAATAAATAAATAAATAGATAAATAAATAAATAAATAAATATTTTTTAATGTAAAAAAAAAAAGAAAAGAAAAGAAACTAACCCCTGGAATATTTTTTAATTTTTTTCCCACCAAAACTAGAGTAATCTAAATCTCTACTCTAGTGTCACTGCAGAGAGAGAGACAGAGAGAGAGAGGATCAAAAACTTTTTATAAAAGAAGCTGAAATTTGACAAGATTTCCCAGATAAAGTCTACTGACAAGTTGCATATTGATCCTTGGCTATTGATAGGGAATAATAGTTAAGAGACCATTTTTAAACTGGATATCTGTGCTTAGATTTTATTTGTTTCGTGTCATGTTTTAGTTTCTCCATAATATTGTTTTGAACCAATCCAGACACTATCTAAACTTGTTGCTATTTTACTTAATGAAAGGCCTGACGTGAAGGAAAGATCTAAATAATTTTGAGAGAAAAGATTTGTAGAATGTGCAAACATTTCTCTAGAACAATGCTGTTTTGGTTATTAAGGGAAATTCTGGGAGTGGATAGGGCCTTCTCATTTTGGTACCCAAAGGATGTTTGCTATGATGAGAAACCAACCAACCAGCCAACCAACCCTGTTTAGTGGGCCTCGTCTTCAGTCCAGCATTGGATACACTAATGGTAATTAATATATTGGTGGTCTCACTTAAAGAAAAATATTGTTAGACTGCTGTTTCCCAAAATACATTCTCTTAAAAACCAGTCTTATGGGGTGATCCTTAGGGAAAAAAAAAAAAAAACAGGAACGGTATTAAGTGGCTACTATATACAAATGATCCCCAACTTCATGATTTTGCAACATTATAGTGGTATGAAAGTGATATATATTTAGTAGAAACTGTAGTTTGATTTTGAATTTTGGCTTTTTCCTGGACTAGGGGAAGGCAGTATGGTAACCCATGGTGCTGGGCAATGGCAGAGCTCCCAGTTAGCCATGCAGTCACCAGGATAAAAAACCTGTACACTTTAGGTCATTGTGTACCCATACAACCATTCTGCTTTCCACTTTCAGTACAGTGGTTAATGAATCACGTGAGGTTTTGTTTTTTGTTTTTAAGATTTTATTTATTTATTTATTTGACACAGAGAGATCACAGGTAGGGAGAGAGGCAGGCAGAGGGAGAGGGGGAAGCAGACTCCCTGCTGAGCAGACAGCCCAGTGTGGGGCTCTATCCCAGGACCCTGAGACTATGACCTGAGCTGAAGGCAGAGGCTTAACCATGTGAGCCACCCAGGCATCCCATCTTATGAGCTTTTTGATACTTTATTATAGACCAAGCTTTGGATGTTTAGACATACTAGATGAATCTGCCCAGCTCTAGGCTAATGTGAGTGTTCTGAGCATGTTTAATGTAGGCAAGGCTAAGCTGTGATGTTTGGTTGGTTAGGTATATTAAAAGCATTTTTGACTTAAAGATATTTAAACATGATACATTGATTGGAATGGATCCCCATCATAAGTCAAGGGAGATCAGTATTGGGATTTTGAATTCTCTTCCTGCCCTTAGATATTCATAGTATATGTTAGCAAATTAAAGGTTCTGCCATACACTTTTTTAACTTTGTTTAACTCAAGGTTTCTTGAATTCATTGGAACATTCACTTGCGTAACATTCATTGATATAATACTTACTAATATCCAGTTCCTGGGAGCACAATTTGGAAAATACCATACTTGAAAAAAAATACATAAGCTTTATATAAATTTACACACACACACACACACACACACACTAAGATGAGGGGATCCAGCTAAGTAATGAAGTGCTTATATACATTAGTATGTTATCCTGTACTTTAATTTATGCAGAGTTCCTTTTCATGTGGGTTTTTCAATTGCATTAGAATAGTATTTAAGTGATTTAAAAAAAATACTCAGTTTTACAAAGATAATAAATTGTAAGAATCCAAACTGTGCTAATCTCCACTTCTACCTTGTCCTCCATTCCAGTATTTCTTCTCTTCAGAATCTGATTTATGAGAGCTCAAATTATACTCAACTTTTCAGGGCATTTCTTATACAGCATAAAAGATAGGATACCTATATTTGTGTAAGAAGCAGGGGGGGAAACCCTATTTCTGAGTAGCCAATCAAGACCATGTGAACAATAAAGGATAGGAGTAAGAGGAAAATAATTGGATAAAATGATCAGGTCAGGAAACCTTTATTCCCCTTTGGCTTGCTGTGAGATTGGGCCAACAAGGAAACTTCCTAATCCATATTGTATAATTAAAATGACTATTACTTCCTACCACCTGAGAATGAATGATGTGGGGTTAAGCAGGAACATTTTGCACATTTTCATTTACTCTGCCTCATGAATTATATAGCAAGAGCAGGTTGTAGACAGATTGAGTGTACAAATACTTAGATTAGTTACATACCAAATCTATCAATCACTAAGTTATTTATTTATGCATCTGACAGTTCTCCATCTATTTGTTCATATTTACATATTGACATAGCCTCCCACTAGGATATGAAGCACTTGAGGAGTGCAAGTTGCAAGTTTGGGTCTGTGGCCCAGGAAAGAAGGCAAACTTGATAAAAAGTTATCTCTAATAGATATCAGTAATGGAAAGCCTCTTATGTTCCAAGGCCAAGGACTATGATTATAGATATAAAATAAAATAAATGGTAGACATTAGTAATAGATCTTTTCCTCTGTATAAAGATACTGCAATGCAAGTTATTATGAGGGCTGGGATATGCCAAGAATCTGCATTTTATTTAAGATTTTATTTATTTATTTGACAGAGAGAGAGATCACAAGTAGGCAGAGAGGCAGGCAGAGAAAGGAGGAAGCAGGCTCCCCGCCGAGCAGAGAGCCCGATGTGGGCCTCGATCCCAGGACTCTGAGATCATGACCTGAGCAGAAAGCAGAGGCTTTAACCCACTGAGCCACCCAGGTGCCCAAGGAATCCACATTTTTAAATAGTCACCCCAAGGGCTTCTGAGGCAGGTGGTTTCCAGTTGTGGTTTCCAATCAGTAAGTGAAAGGGTTGCTCATGTTGTGTTTCTAATATTTATATGTCATTGGGAGATTTAAGTGATTTTTTTTTCAAGTGATTTTTTTTTCAAGCAGCAGCTACAGAGGAAGCATGTTGTAACTAGCATTTCTCTGTGGTTGTTTGGGTCCCTATTTGAAATCACTATAAGATATTTGCTTCAGCAAGTAATACCCTATATCCAGTCCCGTCCCTCTTAGATGCCTTGCCACTACTAGTGGAAGATTGTTCTCAGTGCAGCTAACCAAATTAGGGGCAAGTACATTTTGGAAACAGCTGCTCATACTGTATCAAGACCTTGACCCACATTTCCTAAAAAATAAAGCTTTTGCAACTTAGTAGCCAATTGGAATGTTAACATGCCCATTGGAAATTTCTTTTTTCTCATCTCCTCCCCACTGCTTTCTCATTCCCTTCCCCCCTCCACTTTCATCCCTCTCTTCCTCCTCTCCGCTCTTCTTTCTCATGCTTCTTTTTATATATAAAGATATTCTCAGCATTTTAGGGACTTTCCTAACTTTATCTATTTTATCAATAATTATTTTTTGAGCACCTCCTGTATGCGATGTACAAGATACTAAAGTGGATAAAAATATATACTAGAATTCACTCAACAAATATTTACTAGGATCCATTCTATGCTAGGCTCACTCTCTGACCCATGACTAAGGGTTTAGACCCTACCCTCAAGAACCTTGTATTTCAGTACCTTATATGTAATGACTAGAATTTTAAAAAAATAATAAAAACAGATTAGTGAGATACACATCAAATGTCATGGAATTTCAGAGGCAAGGAATTTTTAAATCTAAAATAATCTGAGAAGGCTTCATAGAAGAAATTATTTTTGATCTGTCCTTTGAAGAAAATATTCATATAGGTGAAGAAACATAGAGGAGGCATTTGAAGTAATGGGGATAGCATGGCAAGTACATAATGGGGAAAAGGTGTGGGATGAACCCTGGAAGTATAAACTAGTATATTGGTTGTATGTATGCAATATATAAAAAGGAGTACTAAATAATAACAATGAGGCCATAGTGCCAGGCCTTGAATGTCGCCTATGGAAGCTGACGCTTTTATAGAAGGGAATTAAGACCATTGGTTATACAGAAGGAAATAAAAGAGGAAGAGGTGAAAAGTTAGGTGGGTCATTTAGTGGCTGTTAGGAAAATGAAGAGAAGAGATAACAAAGGTGAAACATAGGGCAGTAAGAGTAAGAATTTAATTAAACATAATAATAAAAAAATATCCATCCAGATTGAAAATCACCATTTTGCTTCTCTACATGCAAAGTCCTTCTCTCTAGAAAAATCTGCCTGCCTCCTTCCAGTCATGCCCCAGGTCTCAAAGAAGTTCCAGTCCACTGTACCTTATAAAATTAGGGTCTTGGGAATTTCTCCCTGATTCAGTCTAGAGTACTGATGCTTGTTTCCCATAGGCTCCCTGACAGCTTTCACCTTTGATTCACCAACCAGGAACCCAGTGGTTGCAGAAAGGCCTTTTTAAAATCAGTGTTGCTTTATCTTCTCTATAATCCCTGATCAAGGCCACAGGCAGCCTTGACAGTCTTTGGACCCTTGGTGGGAAAGGAATAAACTCGGGGCACAGCCATGAACGATCATGGTCTTTTCCTCTGACAACTTTGTGTCATCTTTGGCTGCCCTTTTTATGTACTTGTTGTTGTGTTTCCCCACATCCATCTCAGAAAACATCCTTTCCTCATGCTTGACATATTGATATCATCCTACCACAGATAAAACACAGCGCAGTGGAATATGGGCAGGTGATGAAATTATTTGCAATACACAGAAATCTCTGCTGATGTTTAAGACTGGTGCGATATTAAACACATTACTTTCCCTGACAGGCATTTTCATTATACCTATGCCATATAGGTGAAGAATCTAAAAGTGATATTTTGTTTCTCCCAACTGGGTCCATGCAATACAATTTAAAAAGAGAGAGAGAGAGAGTGCAAGTGCGTGCGTGCGTGTGTGTGTGTGTGTGTGTGTGTCCTTCTCTCTATATATCTTTATCTTTACAAAATCCACTGCCTCTTATTTAAACCGCATTTGAATTTACTTGGAGAAATGGCACAAATGTCAGAGAACTTGTAGTAAATACAATTGTCTTTTACCAGACCAGTATTTTATGGTTGGGTGTGTGATATGGGAAGATTTGGAGTACTGTTCCTACATAGAATAAGACAATGGTCAATAATACCAAAGTCTTCTTGGTATTATCTTGTTATTGAAAACAATGAGAAGAGCAAGAACCAAAGTGACACTTCTTGAGGATTTCTTGTGCAAGAAACTTTAATATTTTCACATTCATAATTAAAATTAAATCCTCATAACAACTCTAAAGCTGGATAATTAGTTACTACCTGTTTACCCGATGAGAAAAACAAAGCTCATAAAAGGCATATAACTTATCCAAGGTAACACATCCAGTGACAACAAAGCTTAGACTTTTAACTGATCAGAATTCTTTATGCTTATGGGAAGGTAAAACCCAGGTCCTAGAAGATCAGCTGAAGAAATGTGCAACTCATGTCAGCATGAGCACCGGTTCAGTGGGGAATGTTTTGGAACCTAAAGGAATTCCTGCCTAGTGTCCACTACTTCTGCTGAATATTCAAACTCTTTTGGATGAATAATTACAGGTCTGTGAGGTGTTTTAATTGTATATCCTCTGGATTCCATTTATTTACTCTACCTTGAATTTATTTACTCTACCTTGAACCTAGATGGGAATAAGGGTTATTACCTGCAGGTGAGGAATAGTTGCAATTTTGTTGAAAGTTCTAGCGGGATTTCCTTTTAGTTCCCTGTTTCCCTTTTGAGTCTTCTGATGAAGTCTTCTGCTAAGGTCATTAGGAAGGGTGCAACCAGAAATCTGAGGCAAAATGCCTTTCAGTTCCTTCAGGCAGATCCAGTGGGAGCCTGTACTCCCCTCCAAATGCCATTTGCAGCATCTGCTTGGAAGGAAGGATTTTCTGAGAAGGAACTTGTGGTTCATTCATTATATACTTTCTCTAATGGGACAGTAAGAGTGGAGGCTATTTTGCAATGGAGTCTGACACCTTTATATCCACTATTGGGAATTATACTATTAACATATAGGAACTTCAGAGCTCTTTCCTCCCGTAATTTTACTAAGAAAAAAACCTAGAAAAATCTTATTTGATGTAAATATAACACAATTAGTAACTTCCTCAGCTGCCCTTTCAGCCTAGAAGTTGAAATGTTAGTCTTTTCTGTGTTTCAGAGGAGCAAAATGAGACAATGTATGTGCAAATTTTTAAAAAGATTTTATTTACTTATTTGACAGAGAGAAACACAGCTAGAGAGGGAACACAAGCAGGGGGAGTGAGAGGGAGAAGCAGGCTTCCTGCTGAGCAAGGAGCCCGATGTGGGGCTCGATCCTGGGACTCCAGGATCATGACATGAGCTGAAGGCAGACACTTAATGACTGAGCCACCCAGGCGCCCCTATGTGCACATTTTTTATGACTGCCCGTATATTAGGTACTGTATGGAAGTAAGAGATAAACACAATGGAAACACAATGGCATGGTTATAATATAATTTGCTAAGTGTGGTGAAGGAGGCATCCACCAAAGTATCTTGAGAATAGAGCAGATGGATAACTGGCTTCACTGGCTTGGAAAGGTAGGAGATTCCTATGGGATGGTAACACCTGCAGAGTCTTCGCTAATATGACTTACCTAAAAGTAACTAATCTTAGTTTGGTATGTGTTGGACTGAGTGCTAGGTGATTTGCATGCATTGTTAAAGTGAATCCTATTGTTTAAACAATCCAGTGGAAAGGAAGCTATTATTATCACCACTTTATAATCTTTGCAAGAAGCAGAGCATAGATTTGAACCCATGTTCTCTGGTCTCAGAGCTTAGCTCTTAGCAAAGATGCCACATTTTCATTACCTATAGTTTATTACCTAGGAACATCACTAAGGAAAGCTACCTGTTCTTCTTGGATTCAATAATCATTCTTGCCCTTGGGCAGTAAGCTTGGTTCTAGGTTTGATGAATTTCCTTTCTGCAACTGGAAGTTAATGATTTGGGGAGAAAATAAACCTGCAGATACCAGCTTTGATAATGGCAGATAGGATAGGTCACGAGATCTAGGCATTTGAGACTTTGTGAAGTTTATCTATCCAGACTTCTACATTATTCACTGCCCGCTCCTCCAACATGACACTGTACTGTACACATACCACATGACCTGATCCCTCCCAATCCCAGGCTCCTGGCATCTCAAATTGGGCCCATCAACAAAACACTTTATCTGCCAATTTGGTGCTTTTCTGAAGACAACCATTTTCTTTTATGTCCTGGAGAAAAAAAATAAAATAAATAAATCACTCATTAACCTGCCAGAGCCTTATGGAAATTCTGAGATGTCAAGTTCAGTCTTATAATGCATGGATGTTATTTATCTTGAATACCGCAAATTTGGCATATGGGGTGGGTGACAAGGTTAGGTAGATTTATTAGCATCCTGTCAGGAAATTTCCCATGAGCAGTAGAGAGGTTCTACTGCCAGAAAATTCAGTGTAATTGATGGGAGCAAGTTGGACTAATTCTTAGCAGATCTGCACTGGCTCTGTTCACATCTTTCCTTTACAGACAACAAAATGTACTGAGCAGAGGGCTCATCAAGACCTCCCTGCAAACATACACTTTGCATCGGGTTCTTTCCCCTTTCTTTCTTTCATGTATTATTTCAATCATTTGAGAAGATACAAGTGCATATTGGAAGCATTACTGAATAGGCAATGATTTTTACTCATTTGTATGTATCTTTTATCTCTCCAAGGGAAAACCTATACTTCAGGGGAACATGATTAACAAGAGGCTGGTATCTCTTCTGTGTTTCACTCTGCTTTTGCTAAACGATTAGGGGTTTTAACTATTCGGTCTAAAAGCCATCAGGGCAGAGATGTAATAGCAGAAAGTTAGCCTTTGAGTTAGGACAGTTGGGTCCCAGTCACAAACCTCTAGCTTGCCAGGTTTCTGGCCCTGAGCCAGTTTTTAAAACTTGCTGAGCTTTGGTTTCCTCATTTGAAAGGTGAGGTTAATGATACCCATCTTACCAGGTTCCTAATAAATATTAAATGAAATGAAAAATGTCACAGCTTCTTGGCCTGAGCATCTTTCAGTTTCTAGTTCAAGCACTGCCTCCCTGAGGAGCCTTTCCTGATGCACCTAAGCAACGACAGCCCCCATTCCTGAGCAGTTAGCCTGTTGCCACATAAAACAGAACAGGCTGTACCTGCTGTGAGTTATCGACTCCGCAGAGCCCAGAGACACAGAGAGACTGGAAAAGAGAAAGAGAAGAGCAGAGGGAGAGAGAGACAGAAAAGAGAATAAATGAGTTCTCATGTAATTGTGGTCAAGATATCCATCCTTTCTAAACTTCAGCTTCCTTATCAGTAAAACAGTAAATTTTAAAGCTCAGATTTTAACTATTTTCACGACTAGATCAGATGAAGTGATACTGTTTTTCACGGAGCCCAGCATGTAGCAAACTTGTAATAAATGGAATCCAATATCCTTGTTTCTTTTTTTAAAATATTTTATCTATTTGTTTGCAAGAGAGAGAACGAGCTGGGGGAGGGGCAAAAAGAGGGGAGAAGCAGACTCCCCACTGAGCAGGGAACCCAATGCGGGGCTGAATCCCAAGTCCCAGGGATCATGACCTGAGCTGAAGGAGATGCTTAACTGACTGTGCTACCCAGGAGCCCCTAATATCCTTGTTTCTAATGATGAGTTTCATTTTTGTTGCAAGGATTCCTAGCCCATGTTATGTTCTAGATCCAGTCTCTGATATCCTGTTGTTCATTTAAGTGTCTACCTGCTTTACTAGTCTGTGAGGAGCTTGGAGGCTTTTCATCTCTGGACAGCATTCATCAGACAGAAACACTCAAGAACTTTTTTGAAGAAAAAGAAAAGGGAGCAAGGGAGGAGTGGAGGGAAGGAGGGGTACTGTAACATGGTTGATAGTGTCACGAGCTGCCTAAGGTGGATAACTAGCCCAGGGAGAGACCTCAGGGGTAGCAGGTCAGCTTAGTTCTAGTTGGACTTTTTTTTTTTTCATAAAGTTGTCATTTCTATTGCAAAGTGTAAGATCTGCCTCTCAGAGCATTTTACCAAGACCAGAAGAACAAGAAAAGAAAAGAAATATTCAGACATGGCAGTCTGTGAATTTTTATGTGTTTTCCCCATTCCTTTCTTCCTATAGGAGGAATTGATAATATAAGGAAGACTTTTCACTAAGTAGTCTGTTCCCATGCCTGGATCAAATAGCAAATACTGCAAAGGAAGTTGAATTACTTCTGACCCTTGTTACACTGAAGCGATGTGGCCTAGGCATGTGTACCTTCAGCCAAGGCAACTCAGGTGTCTCATCCAGCCTGATTAACCTTTTCCCAGTTCCAGAATTTTACACACGTCTTCTTTCACATACAGAGTAATTTGGAGAAGTCAGATCACGTGCCCTCAGTGAGAGTGCCTGGGACACATGGTGGCTGTATCAGCTTGGTCCAGAGCTCTGCTGTCGTTCTGCGCCTGGGACACCCACGTGTCCTCTCCACCTGGTCAGACGCAGCCGTGGTGTTTCCCAGCACAAAGCTCGCCCTTCCTTTGCGGTCCTCAAATATGCAAAGAGCCATTCTTGACACACATTGCTGTCTCTTCTCACATCATGATCTTTAAAAGTTAAGCATTTTGAAAGGAAATAGCAGTCACAGGTAGTGAAAGATACAGGTTAAGTCTGCCCTGCTCTGAAGTTTAGGGCTAGCAATTAGTATAAAGCAGGGCTGGGTGGGGCTTACAGATGAGTTTTATTTGTTCCAACAAGGTTGAAAAATAATTTTGAGGTAACACTTTGAAAATGGGATATTTCCAATAAAAACTAAAGTCATTAGGTATTCTTGGCAAATCAGAAGACAGGGCCATTTTGGGGCCTGCATTTCCCATGACATAGAAATTTGCCAGAGGTCAGTCAGGGGCAGTGGGTTGGGACACTGTTTTTTCATAGCTGCAGCCCCAGCATTTCCTATCACCTCCCCAACACCACAGCTGATGGCCACGTCTGATAATAACTACATATGAAAATGGGGCACCTGGGTGGCTCAGTTGGTTAAGCGACTGCCTTCGGCTCAGGTCATGATCCTGGAGACCTGGGATCGAGTCCCACATCAGGCTCCTTGCTCAACAGGAAGCCTTCTTCTCCCTCTCTCACTCCCCCTGCTTGTGTTCCCTCTCTGGCTGTGTTTCTCTCTGTCAAATAAATAAAATCTTTAAAAAAAAATAACTACATATGAAAATGCCCGAATACTCGAATTCTTAAGTCCAACCTACTTCGTGCATTTGCTTTACCGGCTTCAACTCTGGAGTCATTTGATGGTTCAGCCCATGTGATAAAGGAGAGGGAAAGGGCATTCCAAATTAGACTTGTTATATATTATTATTTCATGGTAATATATCTTTTCCTCCCCTTCCACACTCACTGCTTTCATTCCACATCCCTCCCGCACCTAAATATCCTTACTCCCAATTAAAGATGATTAATCAGCGACTTTCAGCTTTTGGACCCAGAGAAAAACTTTGCTTCCAAGTCTTGCAGCCTTCCTTCTCACTTCTGGCATTAAATGTCCCTAAATCAAGAAGAGGTTAAGAAAAAAAAAAAATAGCAGAAGGTCTATTGTCATACTAATAGGCAGCAGTATTAGAACAATATGGCCCCATTTTGCAGGCCCATTTTCCCCAAACCCATCAAACACTTTCATCCTCAGGACCTTCCATAATAGGTCTTTTTCTGCAAAGAAAGACCAACAAGGTTCCCCACACATAATCTCCCTGGAAGAAAATCATCACCTTATTTTTTTTTTTCTAATTCAAAAATAAATATTTTTCCCTTCTGATTTTTTTCAGTCTCATTTTAAAGTGGAAATGGCCAAAGGGTTGGTAGCTATCTTATTTTTTTGTCATTTCTCATCGGATCCATTCCCTACTTTTATTTTTCACATTTTGTATATTTCTCTTCAAAATTTTGCTTTCGTAAATAAGCTTTTGTTTTTAACTTGTATTTATATTGCTCTTCAGCTTTATGTCCATAACTCTTGAAAAATGTGGGAATTTTTCTATTTTCTGCCTTTATTATTCTACATTGCATTGCATGCCTTAAGTTGCATGTGTGTGTATGTATGTGTGTATGTGTGTGTGTATGTGTATGTGTGTGTATATATGTGTGTGTGTGTGTGTGTGTGTGTGTGTGTATATGTGTGTGTGTGTGTGTGTGTGTGTGTTGGTCTTTATGAAGAATATTCTAAATTTATGTTGCATGAGTCGGCACCCACCCTACTCCCTCATGGTGTGTGACATTTTTAAATGCTTCTGAAGTAGCCTAGTCCCAGAGTGAACTTTCTAAAGTCCACATATGATCAATTTCTGCACCCACTTAACACCTTCCAGGTGATTCTTCAGTCACCTCAGGTTGAAGTACAAATGCTTTATCACTCACAAGGCTTATCGGGGGCTTATCGGGGTCTGTTATCTCTCTCACTTTGCAACTGTTACTTCTCTCGCTTTTCCCTACCCAGATGCCAGCCCTACGGCACAATCTAGAGGGTTTTAGATACCACATTGCAGATTTGGAACCTTCTGCATATAAACTTTGGGTGCTCACTGAACGATTTTAAGCACAGGGGGGAAATTATGTGAACTGTGCATCAGGAAGATTTCTCTGGGGGAACAGTGGAGCAGGCCCTGTTCAAAAAAAGAGTTGGCAACTAAAACTGCATTAGTGTGTTTTGGATTTGTTCAGACAAAGAGGTATTGAGGGGCAGAATCAGGCTCTGGGAATGAGAAAGAGGGGCAGAGATGAATCGTACTATGGAGATAGCCAATTCTGCAGTTTATGAAATTTAGAAAGTGGGGAAAAGCTGAGCGAGGAAGGATTTTAAAATTTTGAGCCTGAGTAAATGGAAAAATGGTGATGTCATTAACTAAGGTGGGGAACATATATTAAGCTTAGGGTAAGGTTGAGGGGAGGTAGAAAGTAGTAATGAAAATGGTGAATTGGGGTCATCTATCCAGCAAATGATTATAGCTCAGATTACCGGATGAGATTAGAGATATAGATCTGGGGCTTTTACTTAAAGGTAGTAGCTGAGTCCATGGGATGATTCATATGGGGTCACCAAAGGAAGAATACAGAATAATATTTTAAGGATAGAGCCTGGGTGGGAACACATTTTTTTAAGTGATAGGTAATGGAAGACCAACCAAAGAAAAGTTTGAGACTGAGAAATTGTCAGGTTCATCGCTCCATCACCTTCATTTTTTGTATGTTGGTTTGTTTGATTGACAATTTTATCATCTACAGCTTATCACACTGGGTAGCCAATTCCTTCCACCAAACAGGAATTACTACTTGTCTGTAATCACATAGCCGATTATATAAGCCGAAGGTCTTGCCCATTAGAGTAGGTGAACCAGATGCGTCCAACTCCATTTTACCAAGTGAAGTACATCTGCATGTCAAGGTGATTGGCATAACACTAATGCATAATAACCAGCAATTGAATATATCCTCCAAGATCTTAATAGAGGATCCTTCTCTGACTTGTCAGGCTTAGAAATGAAATCTGTTTGTTTTTCATTTGTTTTTCACTCATTTCTGTCATTTCCCCCCTTTTTTTAATTACCAGAGAAATTTATATGGAAAACAGGGTTCCCCCCTCTTATTTCTGTGAGATCCTATGGTTGATATTGTATTTCTTCCCATCATGCCAATTATTTAAGCTGCAGCAGAATCTCATTTTAACATATATGGGTTCCCTAAAGATCAGTGTGAAGGATGTTAGATGTTAAGAGAGCAGAAGGTGGATAGATACAGGATATGTGTATATGTGTCATGGGGTTGAGGGGGTGAAGGTTGTGCGGTAATTGCAGGTATACCTCAGATCTAAGAGAGTTGACTGGATTTCAGAGGGAATTGGAAAGTAAGATAATGCAAAAATTACACTCAAAGAAGTGAAGGTCAAGACCTCCAACCCAGTGAAAACACAGTAGAGGAGTAATGGCTGGTAAGGTCAGAAATAAGACTACCAGCTTATGGAGCTAGAAAACACCTTCTCGCTGTGTATTGCAAAGAGGAACCTTCTCTTGTCACACAATATTTGGAGAACTTTTTAACTTTCAAGAAAATAAATGCACTGCCAGAGTTGTCCAACTGCATGCATCAATTTACATGGAACCCATGGAACACACAGAGATCTGTGTGATGACCTGAAGGCCCCCAAGGAGCTCAGACCGAAAGGAGATCAGAGGAGGTCCCCAAGGGAGACTTGTCACCAGTGAAAATAGAACCTGACCCATCGGTTAGACTAGGTAGTATGACCAGGATGTTGAAGAAAGAAAGTGTTTCTGGGTCAAGTCTGAATATGGTTCTAAACATCCTTGGATCTTCTTTCCCTGTATTGTCTTTGGGTGTGGAGAAAAGGTTATTTGCAAAGGAGAGAAAGTGTCACTAGGAGCTTTACTATTCTTCTGTGGGTGAGGCCTCTGAGAGCACTGCATTCGGACAGGAGGAAGATGTTTTACTGATGGCTGTGAGAGACAAGGGTCCTAGAAGGCAGTAGTCTAGATTGGGTTGACAGCTCCACTGGGGCAGAATCAAAGCTTTAAGGTACATTCACAGCCTCCAGAGCATGGGATTGGAATCTGGTAGATGCAAGAAGCCTTCTCCCACTCAGGAATTTCTAAAGAAAATAAGTAGAGAAGGATATCCTTGGGCAAGACCAGACATCTTGCTAATCAAACAAATGGGTGCTGAGAACTTTGCAGCAAATTGCAGAGTTCTTCTAAATGGGATACACTGATACCTTCGTGGTTTTAGTTCATGGGCTTGCTTATATTTGGTCAGCATGATGGCATCTAAACAAATAAGAAGACTGTAAAATGAATGTATCTATTTCTCATTGTTTCTATTCCATAGTATAAATGATGTTTTCCTTGGTCACATCTCTTCCTATAAGCAAGAGAGGGTAGGTCTGAGAGTCCTACCTGCTCTCAAGACACCCAGGGGCAACCTGAAGATTCTCTTCCAAAAGTGCTGTCAGCTCTACTCAGAGAAGAGATCAGCAGAAAGGCCCATGTTGTTAGTACAGCTGCAAGAATGCATATATACAGTGATGCCCGAAGAATGTTTTATTTATCCTGGTTGATCCTGAGGACTATGTAGCAGAAAATCACTTACAGAAATCTGTGACCTGTTAAAGAAAAAAAAAAAAGTAAAAAACATCAGTTGGTCTCAAGTAATAGGGAAAATATCTAATTTGCCAACTGTTACTTTTTTAAAAAATATTTTATTTATTTATTTGACAGAGAGAAATACAGCTAGAGAGGGAACACAAGCAGGGGGAGTGAGAGAGGGAGAAACAGGCCTCCCTGCAGATCAGGGAGCCTGATGCAGGGTTCGATCCCAAGACTCCAGGATCATGACCTGAGCCCAAGACAGATGCTTAACCACTGAGCCACCCAGGCGCTCCGTGCTAATTGTTACTTAATGAGACTCCTTGGTAACTTTTCAGAGACAGTTTTAGACATCGAAAAGGAATATTTAATCTCCTCACTCTGCTTTGCAAGCTCAAGGAAGGAGAGACATTAAGTATGTCCCCTTACTTACTTCTGAGGAAGCTTTGATCATTTATGTTGAAGAGGTACTACACAGGTGATGAGCACACCAGCAAGCAGGGGGAGGCTGCTGAACCCTTGGATCAGGGACTCCTGTCTCCTAGGCAAAGTTCATTATCATGCTGGCCTCAGACCCCTTTAGCCACAATCACCTGCAGGAAAAAGAAAGAATTCCATGAATTAAAAAGCGTGTTACATTACAGGCTTCAGGGGGGGAACTCAAGTTAAAAACAACAAAACAAAAAACACAAAAACCTGTTAGTACTTTGGGAAACATAGTTTTTGTTTTGTTTCCTTGTTTGTTTAATGAGATGTCTTTTTGATTCCACCTCTTCTTTCACATTTTTCACCTGCTTTTGCTTGACGGTTTTGCCTGTATTCCCAAATCTCCCAAAGGACACTGTTGATACAAGGCCCATTTCATTGAGAAGGAATGGCATCCCTCATTCAAAGGTGCAACTCAGTTATTTCTTTTCTAGAAGCTTTTCAGGATTTTCTGACTATATTTTGAAATGAAACTTGTCTTCCTTCATTCCACTATAATCATTGCACAGAAAGAATCCCAAAATCACTCTGTTGGGAGGAGACGTAGGCCATCCGGTTCAACCATGTTTCCAGCTTGTAATTGCAAAGGAATTTTTCCTACTATTCAAGTGGTAAACATGCCTTCTCTACAATAAGTCAGCTCATCCTAGCATGAAGGAATTATCTTAGGTAATGGTAGCTACTACATACAGATTGTTTATTATGGCCAGGTGTTTCACGGATAATTACCAAGGCCAAATATGGTACAGATCAGCAGTGAGACTTCCAGACCTGGAGACATGGGGTTCAAATCTTATTTAATCTCAATGTAACCTTGGCTGAGTTGCTTAACCTTTCTAAGCCACAATTGCTTCCCTTAAAAATGGGGATAATTGTAGCTATTGTAAATTGTTGGCAGGGTTAAATGAGATAATGACAGAGCACTTATCATAATATTTGACAAGTAGTAAAAAAAATGTTAATTATTTTTACTATCCTTTGCTTATGTCCAAATGCTTAAGTATAATTTTCAACACCCTATTATATGCAAGGATCATAGACTCTGAAATTGATATATCATAGACCGGGTAGTTGAAGACCAAAGAGGTGATAATTATGCTAACTGCCTAGTATATTTCTTTCTTCTCCAGACAATGGCTTTTAATTCTGCTCAAGAAGCTGATTGATAGTACTGCCTTAGACGGGTATCCTTCATTTTTGAAACAGAGGATGATTGAACCAGATTTCCCCAATTTTGAGCATTTGGAATCTGCTCAAACTATGGGGAATCTGGGGCACATAACTAGAGAGTCCATAATAATAATATCATACTCACTCTTGGAAAGGGAAAAGATAAAACTTTATCTCAGGATTGTTTGAGGACAAATACTTTGTTTTCCCAAAGTAAATATATCCTTTTCTTTGGTCTGTCTCCTCTCTCTGTCTCTCTCTCTCTCTTTCTCTCACACACACACACACACACACACACACACGCATGCACGCACGCACGCACGAACGCACGCACACACCTCTCTTCCTGAAGAACCATTCAATACCTATCGGAAAGTTATAAAGAATTACAGAATATGATCTCATACAATACTGCGAGCTGTGCCAAGGAAAGGAGAAATTCTCAAACTCTTGGAGTTGTTTTTGTTAGCATTATTCCTAATAATAATTACTGTTGTTATTAGTCAACATTGACTATCACCACTTTCTGTGATCACCCTTATCGAACTGTTAGCAATTACACAGAACTCCCCAATTCCGCAGGCTCCATGAGAAATCACCAATGCCATTTCCTGTAGTAGAGCGCCCCCTAGCACCTCTGCCGGCCTCGGAGTTAAATTCGTTCTGAGACCCCAAAGAAGGGCTACTAAATAAATATCAGGGGCAGTTTTCACCATTTAAGGACTTAGATTCTCCAAGAGCTTCTTAAGTGCCCAGCATTAACATGCTGGTGTTAGTTCATCTGACCTCATAGCAGCTGGAATAGGGGAGGATAGTTTTTGGGCAGCCTAATCAGCCAGAAGCAAAGCATGTGGTTTCTCTGAGATCACAATTGGATTTAAAAGTCCCATTAGTTCTGTCAGGTCAACTTAATTTCCTTAACCTGCTAATGGTTTTCCTTTGGAATGATTGCAGTGAAAGAGTGGGCAGATTTTTATTAGCCAATGTTTAGAGCTTCTGTGTGTGTGTGAGAGAGAGAGATAAAGAGACAGAGAAGAAGCAGTAGAGACTGACTCTAGGTTTATAATTCACTTCCTAGTTTATCCCAGAAATGAAGAGATTTTGGCTGCTGTCTTATTTGTATTTAATTTGGGTGGCCTACCTCGGCATTAGATCAAAGCTGTGGGCCCTCTTCTAAAGTATTTGCATGTCTGGGAAGAAGGTGGTAGGCTCTTGCAGCAGAACATAAGAGCGTATTGCTTAAACCTCTCTCCGAAGGCAGGGAGGGCGTGGGGGAGGTGTGAGATATTTTAAAAATAAGACATGCTGCTAAATTCCCTGCCAACCTCCGTTCATGCTGAGTGGAGTATAAGTAACAAGTATCAGATAGTTCCTCCAGATGTCAGCTATTTAAAGATGCACGTGCTGGAAGGTCTGTGGAGTTATCCCTGAGAGTGGAAAGGTGCTGGTGCTTTGGTGAAGGCATGGTATGGGCAGTGGATGTCGGTCGTGAAGAAACTTTTATCAACAGCAAATGCATGTTGGGATATATTTGTTCATTTGAGAAACAAGAAAAAGTAGGAGAAGACATGACCTTTCTTGGGAAGGCCATCATATCCAGCTTAATGCAAATAACAGATGTAAGTAACATCTGATTTTTATAATGTATGAAGCAAGAGGAACTTTGAGAACTCTTACTCCCTATAGATTTATCACATTATCCTTGAGAAAATGACTAAGAAGCCAAGAAATTATACAATCAGATGAATGATTCTTCAATTTCAGTTTTAAACGTTTCTGTTATTTAACCAAAAACAGACTGAAATAAATACATCATGACTATTGTCTTTTGTGATATTTTGAATCTTTGCAGTCAAGGACTTCTTAAAAAACTGAGGAAGTTGACCTGTTGAAGATAATAACGTTTGGAATCAAAATGTAGGGTCATTTCTGCTTCTAGTTTTCAGACTTTGTAGCATCAGTTTCTTAATCTCTATCATAGTAAATTCTCGCCCTCCTCCACCAGCTCATTTGGTGTCTTTTTATCACATTCATGCTTAAGACTCTCTGCAGAGGCCATAAAAAATTTTAAAACAATCTGTTCTCCTTTGGTTTCTACAAATTCAGACTTAGTTCTTTTCCTAAATTCCAATCTCAGTACTGTTACTTAATAACTAGGGAGCTCCAAAAACTGTTGTTTTATAATTTCTCTGGGGCTTATTTCTTAACTTTTTGTGTGGAAATGGGACCAGCAAGCTTTCAGCTCTTGGCTCATTGTTGGTGACAAGCTTATTTAACTGGTCCTTCCTTTCTGTTTGGAGATGACACTGTGGTCACCTCATCCTACTGCCTTGTGTGAATCAGACACCCACATAAAAATACCTCAGGGGAAGAACAGCTAGCTGGAAAAAAAAAAAGAAAAAAAAAAGAGGGGTATGTGGTTAAGTGAAGGTAGCATTGGTAGAAAAGGAAATCTGGTCTGTTCCTCCAACCCCACATTTCTCCCTTTGAGGGACTCAACAAGGTGGAGGTGTTTTTTTGTTTGATGTCAAACGCAGTGGGATCAGATGTCCTTTAAACAAACCGACTTTGAGAGATACTGTGGTTATGGTTTGTGTTTTTGTTTTTATTTTTTTGTTGTTGCCTTTCCTTTCCTAGGTTCCTCTGCAGCCACCCCAGGTGGACACATTTGCAGAAAGAGATAAGAGGCAACCAAACAGAGAATCATGATTACTTGTAAAGTGGTCCCAGGATCCTATCTTTAGTTAGTCCCTTGTTGGAGCAGGAGAGTCTGTGAGCTTTTGTTTATGGTGTTAAATAAGGAACACTGTGTGTCAGAGGACTCCACTTCCTTATCTGCAGTTTACAGCCATGGAAGGGGAGTTGTTGGTTTTTCTTCTAAGCTCTGCTTCTAACCTTTTTTTCTACCTTCTGATCCATATTGTCGCTTACAGAAATACAGAAAACTTCTGTCTCTCAAATGAAGAACGTGTTCTGTTGCAAAAGTTAGAGCTTCTTTAGTGTTTTTCTAAGATCCTTCTGTGCAGGGAACATCGTTGTGGATCTAGTATCAATACAGTAATGCTTTAGTTTTTCTTATATATACATATACTAAGTTTTCCTTTATCAACTTGTAGTCATAATATTGAATGAAAACTGAGTCCAAGATTGATATTTTGGGATCTTCTAGATGGAGCACTGAGCTATCTTCAATATATTACATAGGGAGGTTAGAATTTGGTAAGAATCAAATCTTAAATTTTACTTTCCTGATTTGTTCTCCACCGCCTGCCTATTCTGTGCCATTCACTCAACTGAAGCAGAGGTCAGTTGTTGATGAATTTGAACTGTGAAATGAATGACACTACCTATGGATTGCCCTAAAATTTCTTCAAGCCACGTATATGTATTTACTATTTCACATTGTTCTAATATCTGTGATATGTGAAGGTATGTATCTGCCGTATTATTGCCTTAAAGACTTGCCAGTCACGTTTGCCATTAATACACAAAACAAGAGGACTCATACCATTCTACATTCTGTTTCATAAAGGTCTAGACAATTGAGTCATGTTGTAAGAATGAAGCATAAAAGGGGCACCTGGGTGGCTCAGTTGGTTGGGCGGCTGCCTTCGGCTCAGGTCATGATCCTGGAGACCCGGGATCGAGCCCCACATCAGGCTTCCTGCTTCGGCGGGAAGCCTGCTTCTCCCTCTCTCAGTCCCTCTGCTTGTTTTCCCTCTCTTGCTGTGTTTCTCTCTGTCAAATAAATAAATAAAATCTTTAAAAAAAAAAAAGAATGAAGCATAAAAGACAGGTAAACCTTGGGGTCCTGACACACAGGAAGGATGGCATGCCTTAATAGAACATTGAAAATAAGGTGATTAATTAAAAAGAAAGAAAATGGAAAAGAAAACTCTCCTCCTGTGGAACAAGCCTAAACCAGAAAGCAGAGAGACCCATGTTAAGGAGTACTTCTGACAAGTCCCTCGCCCCCACCCCCACAGCCACCTACAACCTAGGTGTATATTGTCTCTGCACGATTTAGTAGCTGGTGCTATTCTGCATTTCTCAGTTTGGGGGCTGAATTCCTCAGCATCCTTGCCACGTTACAAAAATAGAAAGCTCCATATCATAGTCATTCCACCACCCCACTTGCCGCCCACAGCCCAACAGAAGAGCAGGCAGACCTCACTTTTCAAAAGGGTTGTATTCCAAAAGTTACTTGATGAATTCTCTGAGTTTAGATTATGTTTTCCCATAGATACAATGTATTCTATTTTCACATTTCAAATACCTGCTCACCAGGGAACATTCCCAGTATCCTAGTCTAGAGCTGCTATAGTCAAGTTCTTGCCATAGAGGCAGTGTTTTCTAAAGGGTAATGTGCTTGGAATTCTAGTGGAGGGTGCTAACAACTCATTTCTTACCACTGCAGATTTGATAACAAGATCTGATCTACCTAGCCATGAATCTTTTGTCTCCAAAGATTCCAGTCAGGGTAGTTCCTGTATCTGGGTCAAGGTGGGAGTGAAGAGGGGATTTAAGGACAAGAAAGGGACTCCAGCTGGATACGTTATGGAGAGGTGCTGGATGGAACGTTCTGAGATGGAGTGAACAAGAAAGTTGGATATATTGGAGGAGAATAATAGAAGCAGTGGGGTTGGAGAAATGAAGGGAGACGGATAAAGGTTGAGGAAGTGGGGCTTTGGTGGTTAATAAGCATAAAAGCAGAACCTAAGTCAATTAAATTCCACATTTTTTTATTGAGCACCCAATCCTGTATGTACCAGAAAATGAGCAAAGTTAAGTGAGATGCCGTCTCCGCAGCCAAGACCATGTGTAAGGAGAGAAGACAGGCGTATATGCAGAGTAGCATCATGGAGAGAATCTGTTCGGTCCCTGTCTAGAAGTTCACTATCAACCCAGGAAGGAGAGATTTGTTCTAACTTGCGGACTGGGAAACATTTCGTGGAAGAAGCAGCATGGCGTGAGGATTTTAATTGCCTGAAATAGGTAGATATAGAAGGATAAGCACAGTCCAGAAAGAATGTGGGTGAGATCAATGTCCAAAGGTGGGGCTTTGAGTGTGTGGGACAGGGGAGAGACTGAGGACATGACTAGATAGGAGAGGACTCCAAGTTGAGATTTTACATTCTGGAGTAGATTTTCTCCTTCAGCACCATAGATTCTCTTCAGCCTCCGAAGACCCCAACCCCATGGGCAAGTTATAGCCCTAGCGTGGTAGAAGGAGTAGAGATGAGAGAGGGTGGCAAGGAGAGGGTAGAGGGCTTTGAGGATCTGGTGGTGGGGGGATGGTGGCCAAGGAGTTCTTTTTTTTTTTTTTTTCTGATTCGTGCCTCTCTTCCCTCCCAAGTGCTCATTATGTGGCCCTCAGATGCCAATCAGGTGGGGGTGAGGACAGAAGCATAGCTTTGGAGCTCAAATTATGTCTCAGAGTATCCCAAGCAGCAGCAGGGAAACATAAGGGAAGATTGTTTTTAGAGAAAATGGGATAGGGCCCAGAATGCTGGTTCACATGTTGCATAAAGTTAATTGTAAGAAAGATTGGGTCAGTCTGTCTTTCATGAACAAATAATCCATTCTTGTTCTCTTGGGCTCTCCTGCCCACAATTTTTATGACAAGGTCAAGTGAAGTGCCAATTCTCAAATTCCTCTCCATGCACATAAACCCCTGTATAATGCAAACGAGGGTAGGGGGTGCTCCCTTGGTCACTGAATTTGGAGACATGGCAAATGGAGAAGAATAATCTTTGCAAATATTTGTCAGAGCTCTAAAGCTTCTGTTAAAAAGTTGAAATGGTCACTTCCCTTTTAGGAATAAGGGAAGAGGGCAAATGCAGACAGAGAGGCAGCAACGCTCATAAGAAGGGCTGCACACGTTTCGAGGCCCTTCTCGCAGAGAGAGCGAGCGAGAGCTCTGTGTTACATTGGAGGCAAATGGCTATTGACATTCACAGAGGCCCAGGGAAAGTGGATGGTTCCTGGGTCGATATCAGCACAGATAGGTCCAAGGTGGGGGAGGGGGCTTGCAGCCCTAGGCCTCCTCTTCTGTTGGCTTTTAGAGCCTGTCTATAAGCTTGCTGCTGAGATTCAATCTGAAAGAACTCTGCAGCTGGAGGTTCGATTTACACACTTCAAATGTGTGTCTGTGTGAGTGCGTACACCCACTCTGGCTTATAGGTGTCACCCCGCGCTTAATTGATGAACCACAAGGGAAATGGACTTCGAATCACTCAGTGTCGCTTGACCATTCCCAGGCAGAAGGACAGAAGTAGTTCGCTTAAGATTCCTAAGAACTTAAATAAATAAAATCTTCAAAAAAAAAAAAAAAGTTGATCACAACTTAAAAGCTAGAATTTCAAGTCTTAACATTCATAGATGGAATTCTTTTACTAGCCACATGCATGGAAACCTCCGTACTGTCAGTTAGAATATCCTACCTTTCATAACATGTTGGATGAATATTGGCATAAGTTAAAAAAAAAAAAAAAGAAGCCAATCTTACTACCTAAATGAACATGCTAAACTTTGAGTATTGCCTCCATATCAGTACTCTTTGGAAGGTTGGAAACTCTTTGCCCTAGCTGAGTTCAGGTGAAATACTCAACTCTTAGGAAATCATGTTTTGATATGTGTGTGTGTGTGTATGTGTGTGTGTGTGTGTGTGTATCTTATTCACTAGTAACCACAAATAAGCCAGAACACATTAACAACCAAATTAGGAGGCATGAAATTTAGTTCTTATTTTTATTAGTGTTTTTTTGTGTCTTTGAGCACATTCTCTTTCTAGCATCCTGTTTCCTCACCTGTGAAATGACATATTTGAATTAATCAGTGGTTCTTAAACATTCAGGGGTTAGGAACTTCTTTTGAAAATGTAAAGAAATCTTTGGATCTTCTTTGAAAAAAAAGAAAGAAAAGAAAAAGAAAGAAAGGAAGATAGAGAAAAAGAACATGCACTCTTAGAGGAAATTGAATGCAGTTTCAGGAAGGAGTTTTATAGACCATTTTCAGGGCTGTTATATTCATCCACAGAGATTATGCACTAAATAATGATGTAGTATAGACTTATACTACAGCTCCAAGGGACACAATTTGCATAGGCTAAGTTATCAAAGGCACTCCTTTGGGTGTGCAAAGAGATGTCCTTCTTTGTAGGAGTTTCTTGAGCTCTGGGTTAAGAACTCATGAGCCAAATGAGCTCTGAGGTTCTTTATAGATCTAAATGTCTGTTGTTCCACAAATGTCATTGTTATTGATAGCCTTAAATTAGTTCAGACTACGTAACACAATACAATAGGCTGGTGGCTTAACAACATTTTATTTTCTCATCTAGAAATAGAAGTTTGAGATCTAGGTGCCAGTAGGTTAGGTTTCTCCTGAGACCTCTCTCCTTGACTTGCAGATGGCTGTCTTCTCTCTTATCCTCACATGGCCTTTTTCTCCATGTTCACACACTCCTGGTATTTTTTTCCTTCTCTTTGTAAGTACCCCAGTCTTATTGGATTAGGGTCCTATCCCTTTGACGTCATTTAACTGTAAGTATCTCTTTAAGAGTTCTTTCTCCAAATACAGTCATATTAGAGTTAGGCCTTCAGTATAAGAATTTGGGAATAGCATAGTTCAATCCACAAGAAGCCTCAGACTGTTAAAATACATTGCAGAGAGTAATGATTAATAACTAGATGAATGAAAGAACATCTTTCAAGTTCTCTCCATGTCAAAAAACCCACAGATAAGCCTATCAAAAATTAGAATGAAATACATTGTTTTCTTAAATGGGGGTTTATAATTGATAATAAATCTATTTACAACTATTCTTATTAAAGGGAAACTCTCAAAGAGGTTTATTTAATACAGTACTCTCCATCCATCTGTAGGGGTGATATTCCAAGCCCCCAGTAGATGCCTGAAAAACCATGGATAGTATAAACCCTATATATATACTATGTTTTCTTTTTCCTACACATACCTATATACATACAATTAAGTAACAATAACTCATAATGAATAGAATAATGTATTATTAGTAATAAAACTTATGTACATGTGGTCTCTCTCTCTTATTGTACTATACTCACCCTTCCTCTTGTGATGATGTGAGATGCCTTCATGATGAAGTGAATGACATAGGCATTATGACTTGAAATTAGGCTGCTACTAACCTTTTGATGATACATCAGAATGAGGATTATTTGCTTCTGGACTTTGGTTGGCCTTGGGAAACTAAATCTGCACAAAGCAAAACTTTGGGTTAGGGAGGATTACTATATTAAAAACAATTAAAACTTGGGTGCCTGGGTGGCTCAGTGGGTTAAAGCCTCTGCCTTCGGTGGCTTAGGTGATGATCTCAGGGTCTTGGGATCAAGGCCCACATCGGGCTCTCTTCTCAGCAGGGAGCCTGCTTCCTCCTCTCTCTCTGCCTGCCTCTCTGCCTACTTGTGATCTCTCTCTGTCAAATAAATAAATAAAATATTTTAAAAAAACAATTAAAACTTGATGTTTTTAAAAATATCTTTATTTATTTATTTGAGAGAGAGAGAGAGAGAGAGAGAGAGAGAGAGAGAGAGCGCATGAGAGGGAAGAAGGACAGAGGGGGAAGCAGACTGCCCATGGAGCTGTGAGCCCAATGCGGGACTCGATCCCGGGACTCAAGGATCATGACCTGAGCCAAGGGCAGTGGCTTAACCAACTATGCCACCCAGGTGCCCATAAAACTTGATGTTTTAAAAAAGAAAATAAACTCTGTTCGGAATTGGTCATCAAGAGCTCTGGTCAAAAACGTATGTACTGAGGGTTGAAATGAGTTAGGGGAGAAAAAAATATAATAACTTATAAATATTTTTAGTTTCTGTTTCCCTTTGGGCCAGCATGTAATCATCTTCATATGATGTAAATCAAGCAACGAAAAGTCTCTTCCACATCTGGTAAGTGGGGGTGGGGGCAGTTGGGGGTTACTATTTTTGCTACTCTTGATTTCCCTTTAATCAGTTGTGGGAGAGTGGGGGCTGAAGAGAAAAGGCCAAGAGTTTCATATAATTTTTTAAAATTTATTATTGCTCCCGCAGGATCACATTTAGTAACCACCATCCTGTGAGTAACTCCCAAAGCAACAACCATTCTACACCCACCCGTAACTCCCCTAGTCCCAGCAGGAGCTAAATAAGAGAGACATTCAAGAAGAGACTTCAGAACTTCAAATTTCCCTACATGTTGTTTTTCCTAAACTTTCACCGTAACTCTCTAGCTGTTAATTTCGTAATGAGTCAAGCCTGTTGATTAGTGAAATTGCAAACTCTACAAAAATATTCAGAACTACCCAGTAGCACACCGCCCTTTTGTCCTTCTCTCTTTGGAAGCACCTACCTTACTCTGTTCATCTTCCGAACATAACAAACTATACATTTTAGGAAATTACATTTCTCAAGCATGATGACTCCCTCTGTGATGCTTTACTCCCACACATAGTCCCGTAGATGAAATGGCTCACTCTCTGCCTGAATTGGGCCAAGATAGATGTTTCTGAAGACTTCTGCCTTTCCATCCCTTTTCTGCCACCCTTCCCTTGTCAATTCTTCCCTTGATTTCTAAGGTATCCACAGTAAATATATCCACATTCATATGCTTGAAATTAACAAATGGGTGGTTGACCAAGCCAAGCAGCAGTGAGATATAGCAGGGAAAATATATAGTAGGTACAGGCATACTAGCAGCTATTATTACTCCAAAGTTGTATAGCTCATTAGCCTCAGTTTCTATTATAAAAATTTAAATAAAGGGCTTCTGAGTGGCCCAGTCATTAAGCCTCTGCCTTTGGCTCAGGTCACGATCCTGGAGTCCTGGGATCAAGCCCCGCATTGGGCTCCCTGCTCAATGGGAAGCCTGCTTCTCTCTCTCTTACTCCCCCTTCTTGTGTTCCCTCTATAGCTGTATTTCTCTCTGTCAAATAAATAAATTAAATCTATAAAAATTAAAAAAAAAAAAAACCCTGAGAATCTGTATGAGATAGTCTTCGGTTAAGTGAGTTGTCTAATGTCTAGCAGTTAATGTTAGAGTCAAGAATTAAAATCCAGATATTTTCATTTCTAAACCACTATGACACTATCTCTCTCAATCATACCACATTAAACAATTGGAAATCATACATAATGGAGCCCCTTCTTTATTAGTTCAAAACTGTGTTTAAAGGGACAAAGCGGGGCACCTGGATGGCTCAGTTGGTTGGGCAACTGCCTTTGGCTCAGGTCATGATCCCGGAGACCCGGGATCAAGTCCGACATTGGGCTCCCTGCTGGGTGGGAAGCCTGCTTCTCCCTCTCTCACTACCCCTGCTTGTGTTCCCTCTCTGGCTGTGTTTCTCTCTGTCAAATAAATTAAAAAAAAAAAAAAAGACCTTTCTTTTGGTATACTTTTTAGAAGTCTTCCGATTTTCTATATCTCCAAGTTATATATACAATTTTGTTGTCTTCTCTTTTTTTCTCTTTTATGGCTTAAAAACAAGCTCTGTACTCATCAGTGTTACTGATGATATTGCTCATATCAAAGTTCTCTTGGAATGTTATTTCCAGGATTTTTACTCAGAGAGGATCAAAAGAGAGCATCAGATGCATTTTCCTGGCATTTACTTTCCAGGTTGAGCAATAATTCTTTTTTCTTCTTTTTCTTTTTTTTTTTTTTTAATTCTCATTGATTTTGTTAGGATCTTGAGTTTTGAAGTAGAGACTGGCAGTCTCAGGAAATGAACCTCTTCCCTATTCATAAAATAGTTACAATGGTGTAAGTGTTCTGGGAACTCACTCTGCCCACAGAAGGAAGGGAGCAACTTCTGAGATAAAGAACTTGGCTATAGTTTGTGACAGGAACACAGGCAGTAAACCTATTTATCAGTATTTCATAAAACTTTAATAATTTTCTGAATAGCTACAGGTTTTCTGAGTATGGAATATATTGTGGATAATCTACTAATTTATTGTGGCCTTTCCCATTTTCAGATAGTGAACATAACTATTTTTAATCTCTAAGGCATAAATTTCCCAGGTAGCATGTACTAAGTATCAGTATCTGTGCAATGC
Organism: Spilogale gracilis; assembly: GCA_004023965.1. Lineage (NCBI taxonomy): Eukaryota > Metazoa > Chordata > Mammalia > Carnivora > Mephitidae > Spilogale > Spilogale gracilis. Next base: position 36,550 of record PITA01004044.1, read on the forward strand.
TTTGAGTATAATTCAGTTCTAATGTATATCATTTCAAGTTATTTGCTTTAAGTCTTGTTCAGGAGATCACAATGGATGTATATATATTATCAAATAGCCAACACTGTAAGATAGTCATTTGTATGCCATTTGCTTTATTTCATTTAAGAGTACACAGTTTGACATATGTTGGATAACTTGTGATGAATATTGTTGTAAAAAAGGAAGAAAACTAGAAGAATGTATTCAAAGGTCTCTTTCTGAAAGCATCCCTGTAATATTTAATTGTATACGTAGAGAATTAAGGACATAGAATTAGTTTTTTTTTCTTTTTTTATTATTGAAGTATAATTAATATACAATCTTATATTAGTTTCAGGCATACAGTATATTTATTCAATAATTCTGTGCATTAGTTAGTATCACTATGATAAATGTAATCACTGTGTCACTGTATAAAGTTTTTATTATTGACTCTATTCCCTGTGCTTTACTTTTTATCTCTCTGACCATAGAATTATTTTTAAGCATACATATGCATTTACCTCATTCAGTTTATCATTTTTATTTATTTCATTTATCTTATATCATTGATACAAATGGGAAAACATTTATTCAATCACAAATATTGCTTTGTTGTGAATTTTTAAAAAAATTATTTAGATTCTTACTGCATTATGGATAGAAAATATAGAATGCAATTATTGATTCTTTAGTGTTTGTTATTCTAAAATATGACTTTTTGCATTTTTTTGACTTGAAAGGATGGAATTCTCTAATTTTTGTTCCTTTTATGTCCATTACTTCTGGTCTGTTAATTACATTGTTTAACTAGCTACAGCCTTTTGTTTTCTGCTTACAGTGATCAAACAAACACAAGCGTTTAACCCTTTGAAATATACATTTTAGTGGGGTTTTTGATCATCGATTTGTCATTTTTTAGAAATCTATCAGTATGTGCTTGTATATTTTGAGGCTATGTTATTAAGTGTATATGGAGTTAGGCCTGTTGTAGCTCCTGGGTTAATTGTTTTGTTTTGTTTTCAAGATATAATGATGCTTTTGATGATAGTCTCTTTTGTCTGACAATAATACTTACAAATCTGTTATTTCTTGGTAAATATTTTCCAACTTTATTAGTTAGAATATTTTGAGCATTTGGTAGGTATGGTTCTCTAGGTCATCCATACCCCCACATTGGCTTTCTCTTGTTTCTCTGCCATGATGCCTTGGACCATCTACCAGTTTAGGCTTTTCTATGAGAGAGAAAGGAATCGTCTGTCTTGTTTAATGATAGTTATGTGGTTTCAGTTAAAAACAACCAAATCTATATTTTAATCAATGCACCAGGCAAATGTTAACCAAAACCAAAACCCAGATATGTCAATATTCTCAGTCACATGGCTAAAGTTAACTCATCCCCATACCCACATTCCAGAAAAAGACAAAGAGGAAGTAGTAAGCAAGCAGAAAGCAAGTGCCAGGCTTTTAAGGTATGGCTTAGAAGTTGCACACATCACTTGTGAAACATTTAGTAACAGCAAAGTAATGTGTCTTAGATAGATGGTTTAGATAGATGATTTGGGTTCAAATCCTGACTCTAAGATTGACAAGCTGTGTGAGTATGTTCCCTTTTCACTAAGCATAAAATAGGGACAATAATTAATACCTAGCTCATAAGCATTAAGTAAATGTTGGTTATGATCCTTGTTTTCCAGCTACCACAAACAAAGCCATTGGTGGTGGTGGTAGTAGTAGCAGAGACATAATACTTACTTAGATTAAGCCATATTACATTAGTTCCTTTTACTCAACCATTGCCTTTTGAATACCACCTCTTTTCTCTGAGATCATTTCTTTTCATACTGAAATATATCCTTTAGCTTTATGCCAGTGATAATCTATGAGTGGTATGGTTTCTCAAGCTTCATTTGTCTGAAGATGTATTAGGTTTGCCCCCACTCTTAAATTATTTGTCTAAATAAATATAGATTGGCAAGCATATTTTTTCCATTACAAAACTATTATATTCATTGTTTTGTGAGCTCTGTATAAAAGTAATCTGATTATTTTAAGATTTTTATTTTAGTTGTGGTGTTCTTTCTTTGATTTCACTATAATGAACCAAGGTGTGGCTACTTTTTTGTTGTTTCCTTTCTTTTCCATTTTCTAAATTTTTCAATCTCTCTACTATTCTTCAGAAAGTTTCCCCAGTTCTGTCTTTCAGTTCACCAGCTTTTTTTGTTAGCTGCATTTTTATAATAAAGCCATTGACTAAAAGTGCTCCTGGGTGGCTCAGTTGGGTAAGTGTTGTACTCTTGGTTACAGAGTAACCTGTACAGCTCAGGTCATGATCTCAGGGTTATGAGATCGAGCCCCACATTGGGCTCCATGCTCAGCAAGGAGTCTGCCTGAAAATTCTCTCCATTTGCCCCTCCCCCCCAACTCCTGCTCATCTCTCTCTCAATATCTCTAAAATAAATAAATATTTAAAAATAAGTAAATAATTTTGCTGCATTTTTGAAATATTTTAGTTTTCTTATATCTGTCAGTTATCATAATAGCTTTTTATCACCTGTGATTTCCATAATTTAGTAATCATCTTAATTATATTTGTTTTGGAAGTTTTTAAAATTGTTCTATTATCTTACATTTTTGGATTCCTTATTTTGTCATTGTTGTGCCTATTTTTTTTTAAAGATTTTATTTATATGACAGAGAGAAACACAGCCAGAGGGGGAACACAAGCAGGGGGAGTGAGAGAGGGAGAAGCAGGCTAGCAGGGAGCCAGATGTGGGACTCGATCCTGGGTCTCAGGGATCATGACCTGAGCCAAAGGCAGTCGCTTAACCAACTAGCCACCCAGGCGCCCTGTTGTGCCTATTAACTCTCTCATAGTGGGTTATCTTCTTACTGGATTATTATTTTTCTTGTGATCTTAATTTATGTTGATGTTGCTGTAGCAGCCAAGCATATCTGACTCTAGATTTACGAGCTAGAGAAATTTTCCCATTCATTTTGACATTGAAGTGCTGTGTGATATTGTACAAGTCATTCTCTGTCTCTGTATCTCAGTTCTGTAACTTTCTTAGGTGACCTCTGAATACATAACTCTCTTTTTCTTGTGCATACCAGCTCCTGAGCAGAATGACCCTGTCTTGGCCAAGTACCTCTGTTTTTTGTCCCAAGATTTTCAAGATACATGTCTTTATTTAAGGGGGTTTAGTTTTATTTATGTTCAGTCTGCCAGGACTCCCTGCTGGGTGGTAAAAGGACAATAGGGCAAGCAAGTCAGCATACTCTTTCCATAGCAATGATTTCTTCCCCAATGAAAAATGACCTCTGAGATAACAGGAACAGCAGCTATGTAGGTGTTGCTAGTGGAAAAAAACAACAACAACAATCTTTGGTATTTAAAATAGAAACATAAAACTGTTAATGTGTCTAGAGACAACTTGTACTGCATGCAAAAATGAAAAATGAAGTTCTAATGAAGTAATACTAGATTTGTTGTACAGAAGGTTAAGATTTGTCACCACTGTGCATGAATTTTTGTGTGTGTGCATGAAGTTTTAATAAACAGGAATGTGCTATAATTTTTACAATATTCAGGAATTGGGTTTGAGCCTAAAAATAAGGCCAGGACATCATATTTAAGTAAATGCCAAAACAAAGGGCAAAGAGAAGTCAAAAAAAATTTAATCAGTGTCAGATATAAATTTGAAAAGAAACTTATAGGTTATGCACGTGATCCTCTCACTTACTGCAAAAGAGCAACTGCAGTGTCCCTAAAAGACATCTGCTCTTTGAGCATTTCCAGTGATGGAGATCCCACTGCTTCATGAGGCATCCCTTCTTGCAATTTTGTAAAGGCTTCAAATGTTGAAAACTTCTTCCTTGTAATGACACACTTGCATATTTTGGATTGTTTTGTTTTGCATACAGAAAAAAAATGTTCTCATCTATAGTAATTAATCACATTTCAGTGCTATTCCACAAGCATCCACAGAATGTCTCATATTGTCTAGTATTGTGCCAAGTTGGGGATAAGTATTGTGATCTCCTTTTTACTGATGAGAATATAGGTTTTCAGAGGCTAAGAACTTGCCCAAGGTCAAAAGAGAATAGATCAGAGACTTGAACCTCAACTGTCTTCCCCCATGAATTAAGTTGTCTGGGTCTAGGACAGGACCATGATCCCTGCATGATTCCTCTCTAAATCATGTTGGGAACCCAAATATAAACCTAATCAGTAATAACAGAATGTGACAAATGTTAACAGAAGATAGGAAAGAACAACTAATACTTCCTGCCAGATTGGAAATGGTAGATTGTGAAGACCTAGATATCATCAATGCTGATATATCGTTATCTTAAGGTTGCTTTATTTCAAGAACAGTCTGTTCCTCCTACTATGACATAAACTTACATCACAGTATCCCCCGACCTCACCGTTAGTTTTGGAAAATGCTAACTTGTTAATATCACTGTGAAATGCCCTTATTGCCCATCTTGGAATTAGATTTGGAGCTGTTAGGTAGTACTCTTTACCTTCTGTTCAGGGAACATGCATTTTATTCCCCTCAAAGATTTCTTTCAGTAAATTTAAGACTACATAGTATCAAGAGGAAAATGGCCAATTGCTTTAGATCTCTGTACCCCATCTTAGAAGATGTACCCTTCCTCAAATTGTGAGTGAGATAGACACTTCAATAAGATGAATGTGTGAATGATGATGTTCCCAGAATTAACCATGGTCTTATAAATCAGATCCAGTGGGTATTTTAGCATCTGAAAGTAATTGCATGGAAGAAATTGAACAAAGGAAAATTGGCTATGTTACAATTTAACTTTTTATTTCCATAGTGTTTATTTGACATCTCTGAATCTGACAACCCTGGCATTAGGGAAGAAGAATGTAGCTTCCAACATGTGAGGTTTTCTTCCCCTTCCCTCCCTTTGCTTTTCCCTTCTTTATTTTCCTTCCCTGGCTTTCCATTTCTCTTCATTTCCTTTGCTTTAGTTGCCTTTCCTTATCCCATGAAGCACCTGCTTTGTTTTGTTCTGTTTTTTGAGTTAAAATAAAAGTTGATGCCTTTCAGAGATTCTCAGGCTTTACCAATGTAAGTGACAAGTGAAAGCTAAGCTTAGGGTTTGCCTCCTCTAGGAAGCCCCCTGTGGATGCTTCCATCTCACTTTGGTAATCTCCATAATTTATATTCTTGTCTCTCTACCTATTTGAAATCATTGAGGTTCATAATAGTAGTGAACCTGAATATTTGCAATGTTCTTTTCAGATCTATCTTCTTATTTAACCCACAAAACAATCCTGTGAGGTGAGGATTATTCACAATTATACTATAGAGGGAAGATAATCAGCAAGTATGAAATAACTTGCTCAAGGCCACATGGCCAATAAATAGTAGACAGAATTTGAATTCTAGTCCTTCAACGCTCAGTTCACATGCCATCTTGTCTTTGAATCCCTCCTGATAGCCCTGACCAGTCCTCCTTTCCTTCCATTGGATTAATTACATTCTCTATTCTTTTGTATTCTTCATTTACGCATTTATTAAAGCATGTATCTCATTGTGTTTTGGAGGCTGTATATGTGAATAGAGTTTATGGTTTGTTTTATTTGTTTTTGATTTTTTTCCTGCCAAATTATATACTTCTCAAGGCCTTAAATCTTCTCTGAGTCCCCAGGACTTCACTTGGTGCCTTAACCATAGTTTGCAAAAATTTAATGTTCATGAAGTAGATGAATTGATGCACCAGATAATTGTTTCTTTCTGTACTGAGTGGAACCTAGTTTAGAGATACATTCACAATAACTTGAAATAAAACATTTACTGAGTAACAATAAAATACCAAATAAATCCAATGAAAACTATTAAAAGATTTAGAGGAGATGTCTTTTAGCAGGAAGGCTAAATAACTAGAATTTATTGTTTATTAAAAAGGAAAAAAGTAAGAAAAGAAAGAAATAGGAAAGAAAAGTAGCCAGAGAGACCTTCCAGATCCCAAAGCAGACCAAGATGGTATGGGCTTCCCATACTTTGGAAAATTATTACTTATAAAACAATGCTGCATTTCAGTAGTTCATATTACCTGCCTCTGGGAGAATGGTGAGCTTTATTGTTTTGGAGATGGCTCAAAGGATATTTGAGAGAAGGCATGACTAAGCTGCTCCTCACTCTGTGAAATATGGACAAAGAGAATCCAATGAGTCAGGCAACACATAGGAGGGACTTTCCATTCTATATTTTGGAATTGCTGGAGACCTTTTTGTTTATTCACTCCTCTTGAGTTTTGCATCAAAAAGAAGAGAAAAATATCTGCAGGGATAACTTTAAAGGAGTCATTTGGAGAAAGAGATTTTTTTAATCAATTTATGAATCAATTTATTGATTATTGATTTATGTGGTAGGCACTGTACACACTTTACATATATTAATTTCTGAATTCTCAGAACAAACGTTTTAAATCTTTTTTTTTTAAAGATTTTATTTATTTGACAGAGAGAAACACAGCTAGAGAGGGAATACAAGCAGAGGGACTGAGAGAGGGAGAAGCAGGCCTCCCGTGGAGCAGGAAGCCCGATGTGGGACTCCATCCAGGGTCTCCAGGATCATGACCTGAGCCGAAAGCAGTCGCTTAACCAACTGAGCCACCCAGGCGCCCCTCAGAGCAAACTTTTTAAATAGATAGTATGATTGTTCCTAGTTTACAGATGAAAAAGCTGAGATACATAGAGGCTAAGGGTCTTGTCGACATTTTCACAAATAGCTAAAAAAGCAGAATTAGGATTTGAACCTAGGAAGTCTTGAGCACTAGAGCCCCAAATCTAAATTTGTATGTACTCTCAAAGGGCTCTTTAAATCTTTAATTTGGTAGTTATCTTATAAACATAGAAATGATATTATTAATTCTGTTATTGTATAACAATAATTCATCTTGTTTGAGTCCTTAAAACTGGATCACGATTTACATGATTCTGAGAATGTGAAATTTAGATCTCTGATACCCAGTGTAAGCTTAATGAAGACTAACGGGGGTTTAAATGCCAAATTCCTACAACTAACTAATTGGATTCTGCCCTTGAGTATAAGGAAAATTTGCTTCCACGATAAAATAGTTTCACTTGAACTTTGAAGGAAGAGGGCTAAGGCTTACCAAGAGCATTTCATATTTTTCTTATCCTTGAAGAAATGTGTGAAATTCTAATGAAGTCGATATCCCAGTGCTTTTGCTCACACTCAAGAAATTTGGGAAATTTCCTAAGGAAATTTTTACAACCCAAACTCCTGATATCCCCATTTCAGCCACAAGGAGGACAAGAGAATAAGTATGGTTGTTTCTAAGAATGCTAAGTTAAAGGAAGGCAAGTAATATGTACAATTCTCTAAACTAAAATTATGTAAGGATGCCATTGTCTTTTTTTAAAACCAAATACATTTAGCAGTGCTGCTTTGAAGAATATGCTTCTCTTTTATATCTCTAAATGGAAAAATAATCAAAATCTGCTGTTTTTGCGGATCACTTTTTTTTTTTTTTTAAGATTTTATTTATTTATTTGACACAGAGAGAGAGATCACAGGTAGGCAGAGAGGCAGGCAGAGAGCAAGGAGGAAGCAGGCTCCCTGCCGGGCAAAGAGCCTGATGTTAGGCTCCATCCCAGGACCCTGAGACTATGACCTGAGCTGAAGGCAGAGGCTTAACCCTCTGAGCCACCCAGGCACCCTGCAGGATCATTTTCTTAAATGAGCAGAGAGACGAATTAATTCCATGGCTATAAATAAGTCTGACATATAATGAAGCAAAGTTCAACTCTTAGCCATGGTAGCAGCCATCCGTATTTTTCAGAAATTTCATTTCATTTCACATTGTGAGAGTTTAGTTGTTTTTGTTTTGTTTTGTTTTTCCTCCTCCTAAACTTACCTTTTGTGATCTGTGAGAACGTAAGGATTTCTGTTCTTAATATCTAGAAAAAGAGGGCCCTCACCTAAGGGTTTCGGGCTCACACAGAAACAGACTGTTCTGGGACTCTGTATGTCCCTGCAGTCATATTAGATGTGCCAGGGACAAGCAACAGGACAGGTGTCTCCTGCTGGCAGTGAAGGGGAAAATGAGAGGCTATACAAGTGAGAAAGGACACGTGCAGACACAAAACGTATTGCGAGACCACCGACAGGGCAACTTCACCTTAGGTTCCTGGCCCCTAGCACCAGGAAATACTATCACAAAGCTTATTTTTGAAGCCAAAAGATTCCCCAGACTAGTTTATTCCCAACTAGATCGAAGCAAGACAAAGAGGGTCAGCTGAGTAAGGATTTTCATACCTTATTTGGGGACCCTCTCCTGGAGTGTGGGAAGGAGTGCAGCGATTGGAACAGGGAGAGGAATTCTGTAATGGCACATTCTAAAGTCTGAAGGACAAGAGAAGCCCAGCTATTATTAACCAAGCAAATCCAGTTAGAGGCTTTGTTGTTTGTTTGTTTGGTTGGTTGGTTGGTTTGGTTAATATTTTTAAAACTACATTCCTCCTAGAAACCTAAGTGTTCCCAAAAGTCTGTTTAGAATTTTGTGGTCATTTTTCCCCGTGGAGCTAAGTGTGGTTGTTCCTGTAAAATTACTTATGCTTTTCAACTTTAAAATCATTGGTGAGCATCATGTTCTTAAATCTGTTTCTCTTCTTCTGTATCTTATCAGTGGACTCATCTTGAGCTATGTGCTCGCTCTGGAGGAGTGCACTAAAGAAGACAATTGAGGAGGGTGGGGTCTTTCCATGATAGGATAGGTTCTGACAAATCCTTTCGCTGGGCTCTAGCTGCAGGCAGTGTTTAGAACCTATCAGTGGAGCTAAAAATCTAAAAAAATATATATGTATTTTTAATATATTTCATATGTCAGCCTCATGTAAACTCTAACAGGCCTGAGGAGAATGAGAATTAGAAAAGAAGTCTTAGAGCAATATGTGGACTAGAGAAATAGACAGGAGGCAGAAAACAAATGAAAAAAAATCGACAGTGTGTTAAATTGCAGAAGGACATGCATTTTATCAGGATAATTTTGGGTTATCTCTTTGAGTAGTCGACAAAAAATAAACCAGTCTCGAATTTATCCTCTGATACATCTTTTCAGTATTCAACTGGATCCCCAAATGGAAGCAGACATACCAGACTCCATGGCTACTTCTTTTGACATTTTGCAAAAAGTAAATAAATAAATTATAAGTATGACAAGTAAAATGAATAGCTCCAGCTGTGACACACCAGCAGCATTTTCAGATTTTGTACAGCATTAAGGATTTATTTGCACTTTGTTGCCTAGCAGAAAATTAATTAAAAGGTCCATCTAAGCTTCCCATGTTTCCTCGGGATGAAGTCAAAAAAAGAAAAGAAGAAGAGCATTAAGTGGATAGGTGGTCAACTCATCAACTGGAAATACATGTCCCTGGGGATCGGTGTCACTGAAGACAGATATATGCATCAGTGAAGTTTATGGTTATAAGAACATGTGACAATGAGACTGGCCACTGATTCAGTGGATTGCTTCATTCAGCAAATATTTACTGAGGGCCTACTATGTGCTACCCAGTCTTCCACACACTGAGGTTGTAAAGAAAACAAGACAAAGGCTCAGATTTCAGGGAACTTAAGGAGCTGGAATACCAAAACAAACAAACAAACAAACAAACAAACAAAAACAGGTAAAATTATTTCAGAAAGCGGATAGTACCATGAAGGAACTAGAACAAGGTAATGGGGATGAAGAGCCTTTCAGGGGTGGTGCAGGGGTGGTGGTGGCTAAGTTTAGATGAGGACCAGGGAGGGCCTCTGGGGAGGTGACATGAAATGAACTAGTCACATAAAAATCTTGGGAGAAAGGCTTCCTTACAAGAGAGGACTGCAAGTGTAAAGGCTTCTGGTTGGAAAAGAACTTGACACAAAGAGCAGAAGGAGGGTCTGGGAGATTAGAAAGTAGTGAGGGAGGGGTTACCTTGCAGAAGGTGGAGCTGGAGATTTAGGCCAGGTCACCTAGGTCCACTGAAGGTCATGACACAGAATAAATCCAAGGGGCAGTGAGAATCCATCCTGGGGACTAAATTAAGGAGCCGTTGGATTAAGAGGGAATTATCATCTGCTTTAGGGAAGGTACTTAGGGTAGGAAGGCTTTTTTGTTTGTTTGTTTTTCCTAATTTTTCACTAGTAACGTATGACCCTAACCACATCATATGTCCCCTCCTTGGAGTTTAGCTTATTTTTCTACTGAACAAAGAGTGTGGCCACTCTTTGTCAGGTGCTCTGCCAGATGCTGTTACATACATTATCTCATTTACAATTCCTAAAGTCATCATGAGGGAAGGCGGTATCCACATCTTACAGAGGAGGAAAGGGGTTTAAATTGAGTCTCCATCCACCGCCACTCTTGCTTGCTGTGGTGCTTCTGGGTACATATTGCTAGGTTAAGACCACCACCCATGGGCACGAAAGACCTTGAAAGACCTTTGGAGGCTTGTGGATCCCAGATCACCCTTACAGCTGAGAACCCGACCCATTGGGATGACTGTGCACCATTTACCTTTAAAATACTGATTTTAGAACCAGAATACTAAATCTCCGCTGGCATTGCTAAAATGGGCTTGATATTTGACCTTGAAGACAGATCATCCCTATAAGTTTGTTATGTTTGTCTGTTAGAAGTGGTAATTTCACCAGTATCTCCTCCAGGTGTCCAAAGGATGAATAGAAGGATCTAATCCCTGTTTGTTTTTTCCTTAGTGAGTTTGAAATGGTCATTGAGATCAGGAGTAATATAGGTGCTAGGTGCTGTAAGCTCTGTTTTAAAAGACAAATGCCTAAATATTATATATAGAATATATATATGGAGAGAGTTATATAGACATATATATGATATATAGACATATATATACATTTTAACATATTTATGATTATATATGATACATAGATCTATGATTTAACTATCAAGTACTATGCTCTCTGCCTCCCCCCAAAGGAAATGCGCTTGTTTAATCATGGTGAATACTAAGGAGGAAACCAAAGGTCGCAAGTTCCCCCTGCCTTCCTCCCCCAGGTTTAGGAGGGCTGCCCTTTGGATTTATGCCTGCTGCTCTTCTCTTGCAGAGTGCGGGGGAACAGGGAGGCGGGGGTGGAGGCCGCATCCTCCAGAATGTCACTGTTCTCTGGCGGAGCCCTGGGTCAGCTTCCTCCTGGAGGCACAGATGGCCAGGACAGGCGCGCCAACCCTCTTCCTGTCACTCCCGCTCTCCCCTGCAGGTTCAGCCTGGATGTAAAAGCCGCGCTCTCTGGCGCCCAGCGCCCTGGAGGCTCGGAGGCTTCACCCACCTGGGGCAGTGCCTCCGAGGCCAGTCAAGGGCGGGCCAGCCAGTCTTCCGCCAGCAGAAGCAGCCCTTGCCCCTTCTGGAGTTCTTAGATCAGGACAGCTGGCGCGGGCGCTAACCCCTGGAACCTGAATTTCAAAGAGCGTCCCGTCCACGGCGGGGCGGGGAAGGAGCGCTACCTTCTCAAAGGCCTCCAGCCACCAAACCCTCACCCTCCGGGGTCCGCGGGCCACGTCTTCGGTTCACTGTCAAGAGACAGCACGCGGGGTCCCGCCTCTCCCTCTGCGAGTAGGGGCGGGGTAGAGTGAGAGTGGCCACGCAGTGCTGACCGCCAGCCCAGGAGAGTGTGCGGGCGGCACCACCGTGTGCAGCCGCTCCAGCGCTCTTGCTGACTCAAGGGGTTTATTTTTATTTCTATCTAGGGCTACTTCAGCCTTAGCCATCGCCTGCGTTTTTCTTCCCAAATTGTAAAAGGTGCCTTAATCATCCAAATTTGGCTTAATACGCCTGTGAGAGGGGAAAGGGTGATTTTAAAAAAGAAAGAAAAAAGGCGCAGCGTCCGTCTGTAGATCAGTGGGTCTCACTCATCCGCGAGCACACACACGTTCACTCTTCTGGGAGGGAGTGGAGCGCGGGGAGCGCAGCCGTGTGCGCGGGAGGCTCGCGCGCGGGTGTAGACAAGCGAGCGTGTACTTGAATGGGGAGGGCCGGGATTCCGGGTCGCTGGGCCCCTCCTCCCTCCCGAACCAGCCAGTCCCTCAGCTGAGCGCTCGGGCTGCACTGATTTGCTCTCGGGAGTGTGCTATTTGCATATGACTTGCCCATTTGTGAATTTGGCTCCCCAACTCCTCGCTTCACTTCACCTGTGCCTCCCAGTTCCGCGCGCTTTGCAGGCGCCCGCTCGCTTCGCCGCCACTTCTGCCTCCAGCCGGGCATCTCCTATTGCGTTCTCCCTGCTCGCCCAACCACCTCTCTCCGCCCAGGGCCACGTTGGTTTGGGTGACTGCTCTGCGTTGGCTTGCCCCTCCTTGCCTCTTTCCCTCCGCTCCTTCTCGTTCTCTTCCTCCGGCTGCACTGCTGCTGCTGCTACAGCTACAGCTGCCACTGCTTTTCATCCAGTTGGAAAACCCAGGACGCAGGCGGTTGCTCCGTGGCGCTCTTCCAGAACGCTCAGGGTTAACAGTCTCGGCGCCCTTCCACCGAGACTTCAGGAACACGCGAAGAACTCTCCCACCTTCAGCCCCCTTTTGCCTGGCAGTTCTGCAGCGCATCGCATGGAAGTGGAAAAGAGAAAAAAAAATGTTCAAACTGCCTGGATGTTGGGATAAACTAACCTGAACCTTCTTGGGTCTCCTGCTGCCTCCCCCCTCTTCCTTCGTTTCCACCTTTCCTCTGTGTGGCTTCCCGGAGTGTGCAGTTGAGTCGCCCGGAGATCAGGAGGAAGCCGCGCCTGGCCTCCCCTGACATGTGTGGCGTTCCGGGGCTCCCTAGGAGGGTTGCTATACCTGGGTGGACTTTGGCTTTCTAAATTTCAGCCCCGAGAACAAGGAGCTTTTGCCTTCTCTCTCCTTTTTTTTTTTTCTTCTTCTTCTTCTTTTTTTTTTTTTTTTAACTGATTCATCATCTGTCTTGAAAACGCTTATTCCCTCCCTCTTTCCAAAATACCGGCAAGTATTCCTGCTGCTATGATGGGCCCTTGGGCATCATGAACTTCATTATTCCTCACTGGCTGGAATTCAAACTGCCCATCTGTAGTGGTCCAGTGCGTTGACCATGCACCTGAGAATCCACCCGAGACGGAGCCCTCCTCGCCGGCCGGCCTGGACGCTTGGGATCTGGTCCCTCTTCTGGGGATGTATCGTCAGCTCTGTGTGGAGTTCCTCTAATGTAGCTTCTTCTTCCTCCTCCTCTTCCTCGCCGGGGTCTCACTCTCAGCACGAGCACCATTTCCATGGCAGCAAGCATCACTCAGTGCCTATTTCTATCTATCGCTCCCCTGTTTCCCTTCGAGGAGGGCACGGTGGGTCTCTCTGCTCTTTATCCTTTTAATGGGGCATAGGGCTTCCTTAACCCACTCGCCTTTCAGGTAATGTCAAGGGTGGGGAAATAATCAAAAATTGAAATTAAAATGATAAGCATCGCATGTGCATGAGAAAGAAAATGTTCAATCCCTCCTTAAAGGCTAGTGTTTTCTGCCCCAGCCCCTCAATTTCTCTAATGGTTTCTCCTCTCCTTAGCTTTCTTATTCATAGCTTCACAAAGGCCACATTTCCCCCTTTGCAACCTTCTGCCTCCTTCACTCCCCCTCCCACAAGGATGGCAAGCAACTTACTAGATAAGTGCCAGGTTTTGCACTTTGAGAATATCCATTCACCTTGCTTTCACCCTTTTCTCAGATCTTGTTTTGGAGCTAGTCATGGGAAAGTAGATAGCAGGGATCCTTGGGTCTTCAGCCCGAAGTTGATGGAACTACTGAGAAGTGATTTGTGTGGTTAATGTCATGAAGGAAAGTAGCTGAGTGTAAGAAGGCAAAAAATGTAATTAATAAAGAGTAGTCTTATTCATTTGGGCAGCTTTATGTTCATAAAGCTTTATGTTCCCTCATCCACATGTCTGAGGGAAAGACCAGCTGTCTCAAAAACTGCACATTTAATATTGCTACCTACTACATAGGAAGTGATAAAATACTAGAGTTCGTTTAAAAAATACCCAAGTGTAAATTACAGTTACTTTGATCCTACTATTTATACCAATGTTATTTCAATTAAAGGTAGCACTGGTAGGCTTGTTCACACAATGCAGGTAGGAGGTGTTGTGCTCGGAACAACCCTCCTCGTGGAGCTATTGAAGGTAAAAATCTATGGCTCTTAAAAATCATTTCAGCTCAGAACAGGCTGCCTCTTAAAGGGTGAGGTTTGCCACCAAGGTGGGAATCTGCTGTAGTAAACTGTTCCAAAGAAAGGATCTCCAATATTTGTTTACTATGCACTCTACTCTGGTGGTGAGGAGAGTAGGAATCACAGAACCCAATGGCAGGGGCAGCCCTCCAGGGAGCTGCATGAGTGAACCACCCTGGAGGTCCCCTGCCCTAGCTTGTACTCTGAAGACCTGTAGTGTGCAGACCCCATTCTGAATGTCAGTTCTTCCCACTGCCTCCTAGCCTGTGGGTTTCTGCTCTATGCCGTCCGTAGCTTTAAGTGGAGGCACATTGAGAAAATGCCAGCACTCTGGCTCTTTCTGGCTCTCTGTTTAAGTTTTTATTTGATGGAGTTGTCAAGCAGCTCAGAGCTTGTAAGGTTGGTGGAGGGGGGTGTGGGAAGTAGTGAAAGCTTGATCTTGATCTGGGGGCTGTTTTCTCTGTGACTCCAGCTGGATCTGGTGTAGGCTTTCTTAAAAAAAAAAAAAAGGAGAGGAAAGAACTACAATCACCCCAAAAGCAAAAGCAATTTCATTGAAATGGAAACTGTTAGGTCCTTAGAGGAAGAGGGACCCAGAATGGGGGTAGGATTGTAAAGAGTGGGAAAGAAAAAAAAGGGGAGTGGGAGATGAAGGAGGCCAGACAGAGGATTACTAATAGCCATAATTAAACATGGAAAGGCTCAGCGATAATTAGCTAAATTTCGCTAATTAGTGTAAATGATCAGCAGGGAGATGGATATTACGCATTAGTTAGGGGTTATAGGCTGGCAGAGTCTCAATGTTTTCTGTTCAGGTTGTAAACAGTTAAAAGCAGCTACTAGTTAAATGATGGTATTTGCGGAGTCCTACATCCCAAGGGTTCCTAAATCTGTCAATCTCTGCTCTGTGTCTCTGTCTCTCTTTCGTTTCAGCTAGAAGGGCTGAAGGGGTTCAGCCTTGCACAGATTAAACACAGCTCTTTTCTGTTGACTTCATTTCTTCAAGGATCAGTTGCTCAGTAACTTCTGAATCTTTCTGACTCGTTCCCAGTTTGGTTTCTCATTAACCTGCATCTGATAAGATTCAGTGTGGTGGAAGAGGAGAATGAAGTAAATAAATGACTAGAAATCCCAGAAAAGGCCCTCACCCACCACAACTGTGGAATGCAGTGAACCCCTGGGTCTGGTGTAGCTAAGATAAGAAAGCTTATGAATTGACCGCTTGAGTATCCTCTTTCAGTCCTGAAGTCCCATCGCATTGATTTGGGATTTGGAGAGTGAATGCATCTATATTAAATAGGCTCCTTGCATATTTGATTAATGTTTCTGAGCTTGAAAACAAGAGAAGCGGCAATCAACAAGATGCCCCAACCCCTGACTCTAATCCCACATCTAAGCTGGGATCTTTTGTGTCCTGAAAAGACCGGAAGACCCCTCGTCACTTTGCTAATGCCCCTCTCTTTCTTACTTGGAGTACACTTGATTTTTCATAGTCCAAGAGAAAGACTTCATGAACAGCAATTGTTTTAAAAAATCTTTTGGATGGAGGTGGTACGAGGCACAGCACCATGAGACTAATGTTGTTACTATTAGTTTTCTGCCAACCGTATTCCAGAGTTAAAGCAGCTGTCTTCATTGTCTGGGGAGGAGCAAATGCCCTTCATTCTGGTATAAACTGAAAACTAGAGCCTTCGTCCCAGAACTTTCCTTGAACTTGGAGATGTTCGTTCGTTTGTTTGTTTAACGCTCATTCCCCTTGCTCCTTTCCTGAGAAGCCAGAAGTCTTCAGAGTTGTCTGGTAATCAGTTTTTTTCACCCAATCACCTCTCTCTTCTTAAGTAGGATCTTGTAAGCTTCCCCGCTCAGTTGGTTCCTTCTCTTACTCAGGCTCCCTGCTTTCTGCCATGCTCTCACCTACTCAGTAGTCAGCTAACATTTATTGAGCATTTACTATGTGTCAGGCTGTGTGCTCCTTGCTAAGTATAGAAGTCTACATAAGATATTGCAGTATTCAGAAGTATTTTGATCATCTGTGAAAGATAAGTGCTTCTCTAATGTAGAAATATGGGAGAGGGGGTGAGGATCTAGCTCCCAAAGCAAATTAGTTAATATACAATTTAAAGTCTTTATAAAGTACAGATTTACGCTCTTCTGTAAAGAATTACAGAATATCCCTATAAATATTTTTAATCCCCAACTTTATTTTCATGCTTAAATATCATGTTTCTCAAAGTTTCTAGGTAGTTTAGTGGTATGGGAAAAATAAATACGAAAATACATTCGTTTACCAACCTTCAGTTTCATAAAGGAGGTTTGTATATTTTTCCTCCCTCCCACCTTTAAGAACTCCAGTGAGCATCTACCTTAAAAAACGCTTTCATAGTTAATAGTTTGGAAAACGGACTTTTCTGAGAATCTAGATTTAGTATGGGCTTTGCATTTTATCTCCAGAAAATAACAGGCCTTCCTGAGTTGCGGGAATGTAGGAGAACTTGTCGAGGACATAAAACTAAATCTTAAAAGGGAACACACCATAATTTATCTCCAAGAAAGTATCCTGCTCAGAAACCAGGGTGTGTGTGTGTTGGGAGGAGGCAGAATGAGCCCTCTTTGAATCATCTCAGCAGAAGTGGTGGCCGTGGTCCCGCTAGTGACACATGTGCCAGGAGTCTTTCTTATAAGAAATTGTGTTCTTCATTCATTGTCACAAAGACCTATATCTTCAGTTTTTCCAGCCATGAGGCTTGTTTTACTCTGATCTGTAAGATCTTCTGCTTAGCCAGCTGCTTCCTAACCACATTCTTTCTCCCTTCCTTCTTGGGATTTGGTCTTTTGAATAATTCATAGTGTTGGTTGACAGATAAAATTATAAGATTTATATGTCTTTGGCCTTGGTGATGAATTAATTAAATTGGTTTCTCCTTCTTTCTCTCCTCTAGATGCATTGTTTTTCTTCCCTCAAATTTGCTGGCAAGCGGTAGGTCAGGAGACTCACTTGTTCTTGAAAGATTACCGAAGGAAAATTATAGTATCCTACTGTAATTTCTTCAGGACTTTCAGTGTGGATCATTGAGGGGCTGGAGGTTCATGAAGCTTGCCATATCGTAGGGACAGGAGATGAGATCATTGGAACAGTTGCTTTCAGGAAACCAACAAACAAACAAAAACCTTTGCCAGACTGGGTGATGGCTGAAATTCTATAGTAAGAACTTTATTGTTTTATTATCTGATTTTGGATCTAGGAGGAGAAACATACTCCGTTTTACATTTTAGTGAATGAATTTTATGGATCTCATAAGGCTAGCGCAGCTGGGATCCTGGGTAATCTGTGAGGGAGGCAGCTCTCTGAAGGTAAATCTCAAACTTATCCATACTTTGCTCCATCTATTAATTTCTTAGAGCTGTCTTTAAAAAAAAATCACAGACTGATGGCTTAA
Organism: Spilogale gracilis; assembly: GCA_004023965.1. Lineage (NCBI taxonomy): Eukaryota > Metazoa > Chordata > Mammalia > Carnivora > Mephitidae > Spilogale > Spilogale gracilis. The sequence goes on from PITA01004044.1 coordinate 54,228, forward strand.
AACAACAGAAATTTATTTTTGCACAGCTCTGGAGGCTAGAAGTCCAAGGTCATGTTGGTACGTTTCCTTTGCTCTGTGTTCATGCATCCCTGATGTTTTCTCCCATGTCCAAATATCCTCATATGGTCAGACTGGATTAAGGCTCACCAAAATGTCTCATTTTAAATTAATCACCCTTTTAAAGATCCTATTTCTAAATACAGTCACATTCTAAAGTACTGGGGTTTAGTTTAAAGCTTCAACATACAAGTTTTGGAAGGATACAATTCAACTGTCACACTCCTCTTCCTCCTCCCCTAGGACACAGACACTGGGAAGGAAGCAAAAATGTACCATTCTGTGGATCTCTGCTAAACTCAAACTTTCACAGTGGAAGTATAAAACCTTCAGTGACAGTGGTAATAATTCACAAAACTGATGAGATAGTGCCTGAAGAGGAAAAAGTCTATTTATTTGCAGAAAACAATACCCGTAGGTTTAGCTCAACCTTGTGTTTGCTTGCCTGTCAGAATAGACCCAATCTATTCCTAATCCTTTTTGTGAACTTGTTCCATTTGACTCTAGCCACATGCTCTGCAGATTGACTCCACTGTCCACACTCCAAGACTCTCTCTCCTTAGACCTGCCACCATTCTAGGCCAGACCTTCCTGCCCACCCAGTTACTTCCTTGGTAAACTGCAGTTGCCCATTCTTTTCCTTTCCTGAGACACACATCACCCGCCCCCTTTACATCTTACCTTTCAGGAAAAAAAAAAAAAAAAAAAAAAGATGAGATCAGTATAAACTCTCTTTTTTTTTTTTTTTTTTTTGGGCAGCTGAAAAATATGTCCTTTTAACAAAGAATCAGTTTCATTATTTTTCTGTTGGATTTTTATTTTGTGAAAATTCATGGTAAAATGTAAACCGGAAGTAATCTGTCTCCATCGTTGACATGTCATGAGGCTTGAGTGAAAGAATGCATGACAATTCCCAAGCAACTTGTCTGCTGTAAACCCCAGGGAACCTATTCAGCTCTTTGTGGAATGAGTTTTTTGAGTGTTTTTTTCTTTCATTTTTGTTTTTGGGTCTTGAAAAATGACTTTTGAGGGAATACATGCTTATGAGGATGCCAGGTGAATGATAATGGCGATGGGCAGTCTGGTGGTAGTGGGTGTGGGAACAATCAGCTACAAGATTTAGAATTGGAAAAACTAGTTTTCAGTCTTTTTTCTGTCACTTAGGAATTTTGTGATCTTGGCTACGTCATGAGGCTTGACTTCAACTCGGTTTCTTCATCTCTGAACTGAGAACGGCAATAATAATTCCACCCAGATGTCACAGAATTGTGAAGAAATTAATCAAGTTGTGCTTTGTTCATTGCAAGCTACTGGGTACAGAGTAAATATTCTGTGAGAACTGTTTTAATGATAACACTCTTTCGCTTCCTGTTACAAAATCGAGCTTCAGTGTTGAATGGCTACTGGTTGGTAGTTTGAGGTTAAAGAGCAGGCATCTACTGCTTCTCCTCATTTTCTTATCTGCAACAACACTTTTTGCCTCCAAGGGAGACAACTTTAATATGTATTTCCTTGTGTATGGCATGAAAAGAATATAATATGTGTGGTCAGTTTGTGCTTTTTGATAATATGTAAAAAACCAGGCCAGGCAAAATTTAGCCTAAAATGACAAATAGCAAAGTGTTTAGAAGCTGAGAGATCTAGTGAAATAAAAGGGGAGAGGTCCCTAAGAAATGTTCTGAGATCATTTTGGAAATACATAATTGGATCATGTTTCTAGAAGACGTCTGCTGAATTTAAACATTCTTGTGTGATGCTCAGCATACATTGTAAACCTGAATCTTTAATCTGGTTTATACTAAGAAAAAGACAGGTCTTTTGGGGACTACTATTTTTAGATCTGGAAATAGAGAGTTTCTTTAAGTGTCCCTTCTGGTGCTTTTACTTACCAGGACTCAATGTTATAGAGGAGGTGGGAGCTCAGGAGGTGCTGGAATGCTTAGAGTTGACTTTGTGGGGCCCAAATTTAAACTAGAGTTCTGGAGAGAACCTTCTGCTGGGCCATAGATGTCATGCCTCATTTTCTCCCTAACAAGTTCTGTGGCTTTGGGTATGACATTATGTTTTTAAATCACATTAGTTTTTTAACATTTAAGGACACTATGGAATATCTTCATCTACTAATCTATCCTCTTTCTTTTACTGATGGTTTTCTGCATGCCGTCTAGTGTGTATGCGCCTTAGTACTGCCATTGGGGAAAAACTGGCTTTTTCATTTCCTCCTCATTTGTACAATGAGTGGGTTGAGTGAGATGATCTCTCCAAATGGTTCTCAACACAAAGACCACATGCTTCTCCAATTCATATGCCTTTAAACATGCCGCTGTGTACCTTACGTGAGTCTTTGTTCCCCAGGTCTGCTAGCATTTTATAGGTTTGTTTTCTTGATGAATAACCCATGCCAAAGCTGCAACTGGGTTTTCTTTTATCCCCTCCGACAGAAGCAGAATCACAATCACGTGCAATATTAGAAAGCCCACCGTCCAACTTCACCATAGCATCTTGTCGAGATGGGAAGAACACAGCCTTCATTTAAACACATCTTATCAGTCCTAGAAAGGAATTCTGGTGTTATGTTTAAAATGCTCTGCTCTGTTTAGCTATATCAGAGCAGAGGGCAGCATAGGAACAGAGTTTATGAAGAGCAAGTAGTCTATGTCTACTTCTGTTAGAGTTTTGAGAGACTTGCTTGGATCATATATCTTCACGTTACACACACCTACTGTGCGCCAGGCACTCCTCCAGTAATTTACACATGTGGTTCCATTTAATCCCCACAAGCCTTTAGTCTTCATAAGATTACCACCAGCTCCTACATAAAAGCAACTAAACCTAGTTTACGCTCGACCAGAGCACTAAGGTGGTAGAGCCGTGATTCAGACTCAGTTACGCACAAAGTTCTTGGTCTTTCTGCTCTATCACACAGTCTCTTAGCTCAAGAAATAGGAATCAAACACAGCAAGCTCTTTTGTCAGGAATAAGGTGTATAGGTTAATGAGAAATTCTGATTAATGTAGTTGGCACACCTTTGCAAAACACCTAGAAGAGTGTCCAGTTCATAATAAGTATTTGAATGTTTATCAGTCTGCCTAAACCCATTCTGACCCAAGGAGATACTAATTAGAAGGAGCAGACGATGAAACATCCACACCGATACATGTCTTTTGAGTGAATGAGTAAATGACTGGGTGAGATGCCATATGATTGGTTCTTATTTATTAGGAGAGTAAGGAGAGTAATTTATACAAGAGGTGAAGGGCAGGGGAAGTCATTATTTCTCAGAAGCACACCAACAGGTTTATAGAACCTCTGGGCTACAAGAGAGCTTAGGGATTGTCTGACCCTCTTATAATCCAGATGAACAACATGAGGACTTGGCTATAGATATCCTGTCAGTATCAGAGTCGGTGGGGAACTGGGCAATATGACTCCAACTCCACCATCCTTTTTCACTCCTCTGCTAAAGGGCTAACTTCTCATTCCTTCAAGACCCTTTCTCAAATTGCAGCCTTGTGTCCCATCTCTCTTTCTACAGATTGATCTTCCTTTTAACCAGATTAAATCCTACAGGATTAGATTCTGCCAGCAAAGGCCTTCTCTGGGCTTCTGTAAAAATTAACATTCCATGTACATTTTTCTAATAGATACCTGGCTTTGTGCTAAGAGGCAGGCTTTCTTGGGGTATTCGGAAGGCTTCCTCTGCATGGGAGACTCCAGTGTGAGAAAGGACTCAGATTCAGGTTCCTGTGTAGGGAGACATTGCCTGTCCCAGTTGGGTCTCACTCCCCAGAAAGCAGACGAAGATGGACTACGTACTCACCTCTCTGTTTCCCATCTGGAAGCCACAGTTGAGGTATTGTTCAGAGACATGTCCCCTGACCCAGTCCCTACCTCTTGCTTACCAGCTATGAAGTGGTTAAGTGAACAGAAAACTCGTAGAAACCATCAAGCTGTATTTTCTGAGCTACTGTCATCACCCTCCCTTTTTTACTGTTGTGAAGTATTTCTGTCACCCCCCCCCACATTAGAATATAACTGTGTATACTCTTGAGTGACTTTTCTCCAAACTATGAATTTGAACTCTTCCTGAGACAGTCTTTCAGAATTTGAATATAATAACACACTTTGGGTGCAAATTGTGGTTTTTGCTACAGAAGAAACTAATGGAAATGATCGGCCTATTCCTGTAGTTGAAAGATTATATGTTTCAGAACACTATATTTAGGCTGCTTTTCTGTAGGCACATTAAAATGAAAATGAAGTTGGGGTGAGCTACCTCAGTGGCTAGGCAGGAGAGCAGGCTGACAGAGCACAGCATTAAACTGAACCAGTGTTAGGTGTTTAATTTAGTATTTATTCGTGTTACCCCTTTGTCATTTGGTGGTGTCCTGGAAGGGAAGAGGGAGGACATAGGCAGAGCCAGGCTGTCACAGACACTCAAACAAGGAAGAAGAAATAATACCTCAAACCCCCAAGTGACTTGAGCTCTTGTTAGAATTTGAAATTGCCTCACAGAGACCTCTTCCTGAAGGGCAGGCAAGACTGGAAGTCAAGTGCACAGGTGTGGTCACGTCTGCAGGGACGTGGACTTGGGCAGATCCTTCTCTTCAGATTAGAGCCAATGACTAGAAGGAGAGACTAGTTTCCCCCATTTGGCCTTGCCTCAGTAGCTCTAGACAAAAGGTGTTAAAATGTTTTAATGTGCTTCCACAGTCCATTTAATTCTTGATCTCAAAGGCTTTGGGACTTCTTTATAGGGGACAACTAAGAAGGTTACTCCAATTTCTTTGAATCCTTAGTTTTTATGAAAGACTAAAGGCCCTTATGAAAAACTAGATCACAGGTAAAATGAAGCAAGCCCCGCTTGGATTCTTGGGGTCAGTGTTAGAAGCATTCTGATTATTTAAAAGTTTGAGGGCGCCTGGGTGGCTCAGTTAGTTAAGCGACTGCCTTTGGCTCAGGTCATGGTCCCGGAGACCCGGGATCGAGTCCCACATCCGGCTCCCTGCTCGGCGGGAGGCCTGCTTCTCCCTCTCTCACTCCCCCTGGTTGTGTGCCCTCTCTGGCTGTGTTTCTCTCTGTCAAATAAATAAAATCTTAAAAAAAAAAAAAAAGTTTGAAAGGGTGGTTAAAGGGTTAAATCTCAGCTAGAAATTTGGCCAACAGAATAATTTGGGTGGAGGGAGAGTCCTGTGGTTTGGATAGTCAAGGTTTTGTTGTATATCTTTTTCCTTAAACCAGTTATTGTATATCTCTTCCCATAAGCCACTATCTCTGCATAATTGGATGGGGAATTATGTATTCACTTATGTCAATTCAGTCTTCTTAAATAAAATAAACCCAAGAGAGGAGACTACTATGCTTTCACAAGAATGATAATAATATCTACCTTACTCTTAATAATTATAACAACATATCACTTTTGTGTGTGTTCTTCAGTGTGCCCGACAGTCTTCTAAAGTTCTTAGCTCGTTTAGTTCTATGAGTTTGATATAGTTATTTTCCCATTGGGAAGATGCAGACACTGAGGTATGGAATGTTTGGGTCATAAGTCAGGTCATAAGAAAACACATGACAAAATCAGGTTGGATATCTAAGCAGTTTGAATCTAGAGCTGTGCTCTTAATATTTAAATATTCATGCAATATTACCTGGGATGGTGGGGGAAAAAGTTCTCAAGGTAATATTTTCAAATACAGTGTCTGGCTTTTTTTTTTAAAGGCTTTTATTTTAGACCTAGAGCCAAGATTAATTATGAGGACTGTGAAATCTTCTAGACCTAACAGCTGACAATATGTACTTACTTTATGTCAGTCTTTCAGGTTCCTGAACCTAATTCCCACATGTCTGTTTGCACAGGCGGGCCAAGTAATTCTCTCCAATACCAATTCAACTCCATTCTGATGTGTTTCTACCTGCAGTTAGCACCGGATTCCACAGGCTAAGGGTTGAGTCCTACAGGATTCCCGCGCCCTCTGCCAGCCCCTATGTCAAATGGCAGTCACCATACATCTAGGTCGTTACCTATATTTCTTTTCTTTTTTTTTTTTTAAAGATTTTATTTTATTTATTTGACAGAGAGAAACACAGCGAGAGAGGGAACACAAGCGAGAGATGGGAGTGAGGGAGAAGCAGGCCTCCCGCCAAGCAGAGAGCCTGATGCGGGGCTCGATCCTGGGTCTCCAGGATCATGACCTGAGCCAAAGGCAGTCGCTTAACCAACTGAGCCACCCAGGTGCCCCTGTTACCTATATTTCTGACCAGCCAGCTCTAAAGCAGATGTCTCCCCATACCCTCTCTTTGAGTTCAATTATTTTTTTTAGCATATGTCATCGAACTCAGGAAACCCATTTACTTACAAGATTATTGATTTATTATAAAAGAATACAATTCAGGAAGAGCCAGGTGGAAGGGCTGTGCAGACTCAGGTATGTGGGAAGGGAAGCAGGGCTTCCATGCCCTTTCCAGGTGCACCATTCTCCCCAATCTCCATGTGTTTATCTTGGAGGCTCTCTGAACCCCATCTTTTTGTTGTTGTTGTTGTTGTTGTTGTTGTTGTTGTTGTTTTTATGGAATTTTTTGGTCATCTGAATGACCAAATATAGATTTCTATAGGTCAAGTATCACAGTCAGGTATTTAACTAAATGCTTTGTCTTATCTCTTTTCATCTTTACCAACCACCCTTCAGTGTAGGTACTATTCTTATGAGGAGTGTAACAAGGAAAGAAATGGAGACTCAGAGTTAGGCAGTTCATTTCGAGTTCTTCCACCTACTAAGCAGTCAGCCCCTTTCATCTATTGAGCTTGTATTGAACAAACATAAACCTATTCCTCGTATTGAGAACAACTGATCAGAACACTTCCCTATATTCATAAGTCCCATTATATTATAGGAGATTATCTGTGCTTTCTGAAACAGCCTTGGGAAACTCACACAAGTTCTCAGAGTCAGCTAGCAAAGAATGGTTACATAGTCAATGAAGAGTGAGGGGCCCCTCCACTGATAAGGAAGCCCACTGGTGCGTCAACCCACATCATTTGTGATTCACTGTAAGAAACTCATTTATCAGGAAATTTAGTCTCCAACAGTTACTTTCTCCTCAAATTACATTGTTAGGCAAACCACCAAAACTTCCCTGTTTTAGTTCTCTTACATGCAAAAAGGGAGAGTTGCAATTAATGAAGTGGCCTACCAGCTTTGTCTTTGCAAGTTTGGTATTCATCTTTCTATCAGCACTGACAGGCAAAATTCTAATGATTTCTGAACACCTTTTCACTCTTATTAGGTCATCTTTGAATCTACTTTTATTTTTGGCCCTTTGTACCTATGCAGAAATTCATTAATTATAAGGGTAAAACGAATGAAACAAAGATTCCAGAGTGGCAGTGGTTTTCAGTTTGGGTGTGTGTGTATGTATGTATGGGTGAATGTGTGAGCCAGAAAAAAAATAATATAACATGAAGACTTTGATAACAACCTGATTAGATCCTGATCTGGAAGATAAAGTCAGACAGGAGTTAAATCTGCTGTGCATTAGAGATGTAGGGAAGGTTCACTACCTGCTTCTTCTGCTCTGATGCATGTACCAGTGCACTGGGGCACAGGGGCTCATGTTAAAATGTCAATTATAGTTGAAGAGGGGGACATCTTTAATGTGGGATAGGAATATAAACCTGGAGCTTCGGGCCTCTGTGGCCAGTCCCTCTCTTTCAGATGATATTTTTAGGGATTTCCATGTCAGGGGACCATTTATACGTATGCCCCGCTACCCCCATCATCTGTCAGTTATTAAGGACCTATTAGATTAGCTATTATATAGGAACACCCTTTCAATCAGATAGTGATGTTTTTGTTTCCCTGCACAAAGTAACTTAATAAAAGTAACCTTGAAGTAGACCTACCACCTGAATGCCAAATTTCTCATTCCCGAGGGTGATGTCCCTAAAAGAATGTCCTGATGGAAGGCCCTTGTCGGACCCAAAAGCTGCTTTGAATTTGGGAATTTTTAGGTATTTGAACTAGAAGACATTTTTAGAGACATTTTCCAATCAAATTATTTTTCATGTGAGGGATCTAACATCCCAGGAGTTTGCAAATCATTCCCAGATCACACTTTTCAAGTTAGGGACAAGTTGGGGCTACAACACCCGTTTTCAGATTCGACTTAGTCCTCTTTCTGCTATACTCAAGCTTTCCAGGCTACCTCTTTTGCTACGGACAAGAAAATGATGATAGTCTCTGTACAAGTGGTATAATAAATCAGCACAGAGGGAGCAGACAGCATGATAGCCAAGTTATTTCAAACCCTCACGCCTTTTGCCTTAATCGCCATCGCAGAATGGGGTTCTCACTCCATTCCTGGCATGCCGGGTCCTCACCGGGTCCCCGCTTTCTCTCTGCCCCAGCAGCCTCGAAGGGAAATTCAGTGTGCTGCAGCTCAATCAAACCATTTGATGAGAGCTTTCGAGCCTAATTACATGGAAGGTTTCATCCAGTGAAAGGAAAGAGGAAAGAAAAAGGGAGAAATTAAATTGAAGTGTAAATCAGTCAAGGGCTTAGATCCTGTGCTTTCTTTCTTTCTTTTTAATCAAGAGTAAAATGAGAGGAGAGTTTTAAGGATCATCACAAGACAGCATTACCTACCCAAGGAGTTCTTGGCTGAAGTTGGTTTGTCATGAATAGAAAAGTGTACAATCTGTCCAAAAACAGGAAATATCAAAAGGTCATGCTTTTGTTTAGGAGAATGATCCTGAAGGACAGGTCAGTTTGTTTTTCAGCGACTGTGTCATCTTAATTTCTCTAGATGGCTAGCATATTTTCTTGGTAATGATGTAGTAAATATGTAGTGTGTAACTGGGGTGATTTTGTATTCTGTAGGAAAGGGTAGTGTTTTCAGTTCATTCAAATATTGGACACTACACCTGAAATCAGTATTCAAAATTTTGGCCTATTTCCCCGGAGGTTGACATAGTTCTGGCATATCCCTCTAAAGTACTTGATATTTGTAGAATGCTTTGCAGTATTGTAGAGAAAATTTGTGATCTTTTTGATCTTTGCCACAGCTCTGTTACAGGAGGACAGGTGGTATGGTTGTTATTCATCCCACTTTTTTTAAGCTGATGTAATCCAAACTAAGGAAGCATAAATGACTTGAGTAAAGTCATTCAAGTATTAAGTGACAGAGCAGAAACTGATACCCAGCTTCTGTCTCCCACATTTCTTTGCATGACTTAGTATCTTGTATAGATTTCGTGGGCTTTCCGGTATGAGAAGAAGGGGGAGGAGAATAGCAGAGAAGACAGCATTTAGCAAAGAATGGTTAGGCCAGAGAAGTCACGATACACCTTAATTATTGAATATTTACGGTGAGTAGTACAAGGTCCTGGTCTGTGTTCTACAGTGAACAAGTGAAACCCGGACCTGTATTTAAAGGCTTACGGTGTGGTTACAGATACCTTAAACCGATGCTTAGATCTGTCTTTTCCATCCCTACATCATCCGCGTCCATGTTAGGTGGACAGCTGCAAACCTCAGCAGACCTTCTGAAACTTCCAGTTGCCCTTCCTGTCCACACTCTCCTCACGAATGGAGCCATTTCCATCTGAAGTACCAGTCTGGTCACCTCACTCTACTATAGGCTCCTCCTGGCCTACAGGACGAAGTCTTATTAGATTATGTAACTCCCTCTATACCTAGAATAAAAGTTAACTCCTTCCCTTCATGATCTGGACTCTATGTCCAGCCTCATTTCCTAACATAGCCTTTGACCATCTTGGCCACCTCTTCTTCTTCTTCTTCTTTTTTTTTTTTAAAGATTTTATTTATTTGACAGAGAGAAACACAGCTAGAGAGGGAACACAAGCAGAGGGACTGAGAGAGGGAGAAGCAGGCTTCCTGCCCAGCAGAAAGCCCGATGTGGGGCTCGATCTCTGGTCTCCAGTATCATGACCTGAGCTGAAGGCAGTCGCTTAACCAGCTGAGCCACCCAGACGCCCTTGGCCATCTCTTCTTGATGGTGGTGTTGTTCCTTGATCATGCCAGTTTTGTTCCCACCATAGGGCCTTCATATTATCACTCCCTTCTTCCCAAAATGTTTTCATTTTCATCCAGTCTGCCATATGGCCCCTCCTTCTTATTGCAACATCCCGCTTCCACTTCAGTGTCATCTCCTCAAGAGCCCTTCCTGAATGATTCAGTCTAAAAATCATTCCGTTAAATCCCTGTCCATCATAAGACCTTATTTTCTTCTCTTTGTATCACAAATCCCTCCATGAAAGCTCCTTTTTGTGTGTACTGCTTCTATCAAGCTGCTAGAATATATTAAGGCTCCTACTGCATTCTAGGCACTGTCCTAGGTGCTAGTTTATGTAAGTACAGCTCAACCCTACAAAATGGTCATGCTTTGGTAGAAGAATTCATTCACTTTATTAAACATACAATATAGAATTGTTATTATTTGTTGATGGTGATTGTCTTTCTCACTTGATTCTGACTTCTTTATGGATAATGAATGAATTCTTTTGCACGACCAACATAGTTCTTATTTTATAAAAGGTACTTGATTGTCATCAACAGAAGAATCTAGTGAGTGGGCTGAGAGATAAAAACGTAAAGTATTTTAACACACAGAATAGTATGGCAAACATCATGAGGCAGCAAAAACTACCCTGGGAATATAAAGAGGAAAATGTCATAACCTATTAGGCATTAAAAACACTGTGGAGAAGTAAACTTTCCATTGTGTTTTGAAAAATGATTTTTATGGGCATGCAAGAAAGCAGTAGAGAGTATATTCTGGAAAAAACAATAGAAGGTTGTTTAGGGATGAGTAGCCCACTTCATTGATTGATGGGCTTGTATAAAGGGATGTTGAAAGAAGAGTTGGCAAAGGAGACTCTGGCTCTTTGATGGGGGATATTGAGAAGTACTTATAGTAACTGTTGACACCTTTTGCATATCTAGTGTGCAAACTAGTACTGTCAACATCTGATTTATTCCTTTCAATGACCTTGTGTGTGTGATTTTTTGTTTTGTTTTCTTATCATTATCACTATGAGAGAGGAAAAGGGTCAAGACTGAGAAGTTGATGCTTAAATCTTACAGGAGGGTGCTATATCTTTTAAAATGTAGATCTGATTTCTTAACCCCCTTACTTAAAAAAAAAAAAGAATCAAAGAAACAAAAAAAAAACCCTCTTTCTTCACAGGTTTCCATAGGACTTCAAACAAGGACAAAAGTGTCTAATGTGGTCTGGGAGACCCTGCCTGGTCCACTATTACTGGCATTTTTAGCCTCCTCATCCACCAGACCCTTCCACTATTTCTGTGTCAGCTCCCTGGCCTCCTCTCAGTCATTGCTACTCTCCCTCTATGGATTTCCCATGGCTCTTCCCACTTAAGCAGTTCCTTTCCTCTTTCTCTGGGTTGATATCCACTTAGACCTGAGGTTCCTACTACTATATTACCTCTTCTAGGAAGCCTTTCTCCACTTCCTTGAGAAATTCACATTCCCTCAATGCAGGTTCTCATAACCATTGGGAATTCTCCCATACACAGTAGCTACTTTATATTTACTTGTGGGATTATTTGATTAATATTTGTTTCCCTGAGCAGACTCTAAAGTTCCATTGGGATCAGATGGTATTGCAAGCTTTAACAAGGAAAAATATAAGATATCCAATTAAATTTGATACTCAGATTTTTTGTCTTTAAGTGTAAATATGTCCCACGCAATATTTGAGACATATTTGTACTAATGTTTTTTTGTTGTTTTTCTGAAATTCATATTTAACTGGGTATGATATATTTTATCTGGCAACTATAGAAACTACATCTGTTTTTGTTGCTAGCACAATAGTTGGGGGTATGACAAATAGGGAATCATCCAGTATTTGATTAATACATTGAAATTGGTTAAAAAACTCTTCTGGTAGTACCGTGTAAGATAAATTGGTTAGACATGAGGCTGGGTTTGGAAGGACTAATTAGGAAATTGTCACAGTCATCAAAGGGAAGGGTAATAAGGTCTCAAATAGGCAGTGGCACTGAGGCCAGAAGTATGGAGATGTGTAAGAGGAATATTTCTAAGTGAGGATCAGAATTTGCCTAAGTGTGACCGTGTAGCAAATCCAAACTTTGAGGAGTAAGAAAAAGGGTCATTTCAAATCACTGTGATGGGGATCAAGACAGTGATAAAGATGAGAATAAATATTTATATAGTGCTTTCCAACTATCAAAGTTTGTTCCGTGCTCTGCCTTGTGCCCCTTTGTTGGAGAGGCTTCTTTATGAAAAGATGGCCATTTAATTATCACTTTCCCTTGTAAATTCAATTACATTTCCCAATCAATAAAGTTTATTAGTTCAGAGGTGTTTGTCTCCATTTCTATGGATTCTGAACTAATTCCTTTTACTTAATCTCCATATTTCTCAGCTCTGCATTCTTTATTTCTGAAGCACTGAGTAATTTTGTATTATGCCTAACAAACCTCAGATGCATTGATATTAGCACATGGATTTTTTTTTAACCATCAGGTTTTCTAAAAATGGGCTATAACTGGCCTATAATGAGATGACCAGCCAGAGGCTAATTTCTGTGGTATTTCTTCCTGATGCCAGAACACAGGTGGAGGCTGACAAGTCACAAGCTCCCACTTCAGATAATAAAGATATAATTCCAGTCATTCAAGTTTGTGTTGAAAGCAAATCTTTTCATTTCTTATTTTTCAATTAGTACTGAGTGTAGCTCCATGGCCTCGAGCTACAGGAGGCCAGATGAGCATGGATTCTTAACTAGATGCATGCACAGAGACCGCACTTGACATTTCCTCCGCAGCTTTTGCAGAGGTCTTGAACATTTTCCCTCAGCACATTCTTGCCTGGGAGCCACTATTTGAAAGATCAGGTGTGATGAGTGAATGATTAAGTGGTGAGGACAATAAAAAGCCAGCACAGCTTAGTGGAAAGAACTCAGGCATTCCAACTCCACACGCAGGGCTGTGACTGGCCACTCCCTCAGTTATCAGGTTGTACTCCAGATCAGGGGTCAGCAAACTCTTCCTCGAAGGGGCAAGGTAGTACATAGTTTCAGCTTTATGGCCCATAGATTTCCTACCTCCAGACAATACTCTCAACTCTTCCATTGTAATGTGAAAGCAGCCTTAGATAATATGCACACGGATGAGTCCCGCTGTGTCCCAGTAAATCTTGATTTACAAAAACGGGCTGGTGGAGTTTGCTGAGTCCTGCCATACACCTGAGCTTCCTGATCTAAAAGTGGCAAAATAATAAAATGTGTATTACCAGATTGTTTTGATTAAAAATTTCTATATACACAACCTAGTACAGAATCTGACACATAAATAAGTGTCCAGTAAATGTTAACCACTATCATGATTATAATAAATGAATTTTAGGACTTGCAAGGAAACTGGGGGATCATAGGCATTTTTTTTCCTTTTAAAGAACACCTTAAATGAGAGATCCATGAAATATAGGGACTTAACCAAGATTACTGCAGTCTGTTTCCCCACAATTCTTTTGGTATTATCACTTTGGGCATTCCCAGTAAATATGGCAGCATGAAACCAAGCTGTATCTTAGGGGACATCAGAGCATTGATTCAATTGAATGCATTGAATATTAACCATGTATCTAGTCACTATACTGTATAACCGAGCTGATTCAAAAATCAGTGGAGTTCTTGCCTTTGAAGATCTAGTAGCTTTTGTTTACCCAGATAGCTTTATTGAGGCAGGAAGTGACAAATACTGAAAAAGTGTCTCCTATGTACCGTGCCCTGTGCTTGGGTACTTATTTGTGATCTTATATTATTCCCTCAACAGACTTCCAGTCTTTTATTCTTGGAGACAGTAAGTCTCAAAATTTAATCTGTTCAAGGTAAAGAGTTAGCAAGTACTGGAGCAGGGCCTTGAACTTGTTTCTCTAATTGCACACTTTGGTTTCTACCAGCCATTAGTGAAGGCCTCCTGCATGAAGTATGCATCAGTTAGCTATTGCTACAAAACACATTACGCTAAAACATTGTGTTTACAACAACCACGCTATTTGCTCATGATTCTCTGGGTCATCGGTTCAGGCTGGATCCAGCTGCATAGTTCTGAAGGTGTCATTGGGGCTCCTCATGTGGTTGTACTCACTGGCCGGTTGACTGGATTTGGTGGCCTAAGACCGTCTCACTCACATTCCAGCTGCTGTTGGTTCTGGTCTTTAATCTTAGGGAATCTTAGGTGGCTTGGCTGTCTCTGCTCTGTATGGTCTCAGGGCTGCATTCTAAGAGAGTGGTAATAAGAACAGTAAGAACTTCCCAGAACTTGGAAGTCACACAACAGCACTTTCGTGGTGTTCTCTTGGTTAAAGCAATTCTCAGGGCCAGGCCAGAGTCAATGGCTAGGGAAATAGATTCCACCTCATAGTGGAGGGAGCAGCAGAGTCACATTCTAAAAGCATGGGCTTTCAGCGACTGGGGGTAGTCTCGCCAGGTTTGCAAACAATGTACCACCAAGTGCTAATGGAGTTTGGAGTTGGACCTTAACAGAAATATAGAAATTTGGGGAGTGTTGACTTTACCAGAATAGATTATAAAGAACAGCATTAGTTCTTAGCTGAGAATGAGGCCACACAGTTAGACTATACTATCTAGGAAATTTCCCCTTGCCTTTGCTCTAACGAGTGAATTGTTTTATATTATATGTAGGGACGTAATTACAAGAGTAGTCTCCATATATATATGATTTTTGTAAATTTCCAGAGGATTTTATTTTCTATTATATCACATTAAATATGCCTACAGCTTTGTTGCATTTTGTTACTCAGAGAAAGAGGGCAGAGCTACTCCCTCCTTCCCTCTCTCCCATTTGTCATCATCTTTGCGGCAAAGCAGATTCCCAGCACACCTCCCCAAGACCACCATGTAGATCATCTGTGTTGATTGACTGGGGCTGAGTGTTTTCCCCAGCAGCTGTTCTGTTGTGAGGATGAAAGTCTGATAGACTTTAAGATGGAAAGGAAGGAAGAGGAGAAATTTGATTTCATTGGCAGCTGTCTTACCCATCTTCATTAAGATGGGCTGTGGACACTGCAAGGCCATTCTGAACCAGTGGTCATAAAACTAATAGGCACCACTCAACCCAGGCAGCTCATATTGCTGCCTGAGATCTGTCATCTTGGTGGTTATTGCACAGGAGAAGGGATCTCCTGTAGGGAACACGGCGGTCGTTGCGTGACAGAAGTGAAACTGAAAGATATAGATTTTTCTATTAGCTGCAAATCAAACCTTTACACATCATCCATTGACGGTGACAGCACCTGATTGTCCAAGGCAGAGTTCCAGCAAATCCTCCAGGCTTCCAGAAGACAATAAGGAATTAATACCCACATGAGAGCATACACACCTGTGTATGTTTGTGTGTGTGGGGGGGTGAGTGTGTAGGTACGATGAGAAACTGTGTGATTCCTCCTTTGAAGGCTTGGACTTGGCTCTGTGTGTAAGAGATGAATTGGTGGACTGTGATTTGGAGTGGGAAAACTGAAATGTACTGGGAAGAGGGAAGTAGGAGAGAGAATCCAGTCCTGATTAGGGGAATCTTGAAATGAGTGGGCTAATAATATTCGTTCCCCCAGATTCTGGCTCTGGGCTCTTTTCCTCTGAAAATGTTTGCTGAGGGGTGGCAAGAAAAATATTCTTTTCTTGTGACAATCAAGTATTTCGAAAGGCAGCCTGCCATGAATATTTCTCTCCATTCCTGAGACTCCTTTGTGCTTCAGTCTGACACCTCACATCCTGTGGACTGTAATAATAATGGTAGCAGTTACCACTGAGCCCTTGTCATGTGCCCTGTCCTTCTGCATTATTACAGTGGCTATGATCCACAAAAGAATTCTTTTGAGATAGCAATATCCCTCGGAAACTAAGGCACAGAGAGGTTAAGTAACTTGCCCAGGAATACAGTTTGCAAAGCAACAATGCAGGGATCTGAACCTCCCAACGTCTGTACCCTTCCTTTGCACTGCCCTGCCTCTTCAGGGCTGGGGCTACAGGGGATGACCTATTTGAGCGGTATAATGTTTTGTAAAGGGATTTTTAATTCAACTCTTGTCTGGATCTTTGGAAAGTCTTCTCGGCTAGTGTCAGGTCAAAAAACCAGCTATCTGATCTAATAGTGTTATTGGAAAGAAAGTAAGGATCATGGGCAGTAAAGACTTATGGAATCAGAAGGGACTTGCTAGGTCGTCCAGTGATTTTAGTTGAATGGCTTCTCTGGCTACTGTTGCTCCATAGCACTGAAAATGAGGTCTGGACAGGTCAACCGTGGTGCTGTAGTTAACAGTGGAACAGAAAGCCTTTTCTCTGCACCTTGACCTTTCTCCTCTGCAACATAGTATATCTCTTGTGGGATTTCCTTTATCAGGTGTCCTATCAAGGAATAAGGTAAGAGCCATTGACTTGTGATCAAGTGAAGTCAGAGGTTGGTAAACTTTTCCTCTAAAAGTTCAGTTAGTAAATATTTGGGCCTTCCTGCTCTAGCTCCTCAATTTTGTCATTATAGCTGGAAAACCACCACAGACCATAGGAAGTGAGTGGGCATGGCTGCATTCAATGCTACTTTACTTACAAAACCACGAGAAGGACTGGGTTTGGCTTGCGAGCACCTGCCTTAAGCCATCCGAGGTGGGATTGTGGGGTAATGTCACTCTCTACACTTTGGGATTTATGCTCCAGTAGTAATAATATAGCAGTAGTAACAGAGTGGTAGTGATTAAGGACAGCAGCAGAAATAGTATATTACCTCTTTATGTTTGCTTCATGCTTTAGGGTATACAAAGTCTGTTCACTCTTATCATCTTAAGTAAGCCTTGTTAACCCCCTACACAAGAAGTACATAAACAAGGGAGACTTTGCAGCTGAGGAGGGTGGTGCAATGAGCAAAGAATGAGATAGCCTGCATTTGGTGATAGAAATTGGGGGTGCGGGATACAATACCCAGAGAAAAGAGGTGCATGCCTCCTGGCCTCATTATGATGATGACTGTCACAGTTCCCGAAACACAGGCTTGCCAGCCATTCCCATCACTCATAGGAGATTTGCATTTAAACCCATCCCAAAAAGAGAGATTTGGTCTAAGAGTTTGTGGTCTGAGGGGAGCTCTTCATCTCTGTCCATCACCTTTTCGGATCTTGGTATGTTAGTGAGTAGTTGTAAAAATTGACCTGTTAACACCATTCACTCAACAAACATTTATTTCGTACTTAACGGCCCTTGCTTGGTGCCAAAGGCAAACAGATACATGAGTCCCCTGCCCTCAAGCATCCTCAGCTCCATGGAGAGACACACATAGGAACATTTTGCCGACACGGATCACCTACCCTGCGGCTTGCCTGCGGGAAAGTGCTTGGTGGGCTTGGGACGCAGATGTCCCGGCTGACTTCTGGCTCTGCCCCCTATTAGCTGTGTCCCTTGGGCAAGGTCCTTATTCCTGTCTCTTTGTCCTGTATCTTACCCTTAAAATGGGGATAATTTTCTTTTGAACTCTGTGTGGTGAGGATTTAAAAGCTAATGCGATTAAAGTGCTTATATGCCTGGCTTCAAATAAATGTCAGTTATTATTATTGCTGTTGTTGTTACAGTTGCTGGCAAAGAGTAACTACCCAGACTCTTATGTGACATACCATGGAAACCTTACTTTTTCCCCCTATGGAATTTACATATTTCTGGAATCCTAGCTACTTGCTTCTTAGGAGGACATTTTTTTTCCCCAGCACCTAGGGGTTCCATAGGCAGTATGTCTTCTGAAACTTGTTGACAAATGAAGACTTAAGTGAGGTTAGCAGCATTTGTCTCCTGATATTTTACAGATGGAAGGAATGTAGAGGTTATCTAAGCCAGAGACACATTTTGGAGATAAGGAACTGAAGTTCATAGAAAGCAAATGACTTTGTCAGAGCAGAACACTTGGGGCAGAAGGAGCACTAGAACTTTGGTGATTACATTTTTTCCTCTGGACTTAAAAACCCTCTCCCTGCTGTTTCTAAGTCGCTCTGTTTCACTGAAGCAACCTACTTATATTTATATATTTTGAGGAGCCCGCTGGCTACAAAGAATAGATTAAGAAGTTAGTGGTGTAGCTCCAGGAAGCCCAGTAGCTTTTCCTCCCCTGCCCTCACCTTCCTCACCTGTCTCTGGAGAGGGGAGCTTACAGTGAAGGACCTCTAAGGCAGCTCTAGCTTAGATAAGATTCCATCTTAAGGAATAAGATGGGGCCAGACTGGACTGTCCTTGAAATCTTGTCAGCAGGACTGGAATACCATGCTAAACCTATGCAAAGTTCAAAAAGAGTCTCCCTCCCTCCTTCCCTCCCTTCCTCCCTCCCTCCCTCCCTCCCTCCCTCCCTTCCTTCCTTCCTTCCTTCCTTCCTTCCTTCCTGAAAAGATAGTTGTGTTCTAACATGAAATAGGCCCCGGGCTGGGCAAAAATGTGCAATGTGAGTCCATCACGAAAATGATTTGCGTGTGTTGACCCTACATTGTTCTGTGTTTCTTTGGAAAGTTCTGTGCGCTGCAGAGCTTCTCCATAAGTGGGGTGCTCCGTCAGCTAGCGTCCCGTCCAAAGCAATTGGTGTATGTCTGTGCTCTGGTATTCGGGTGATCCAAAACAAGACATCTTAGCCACACCAGACTGTGTATTCCCTCTGAGGATAGTGTGGGCATCGGGGTTAACATCTCCTCATTTTGAAAACCATCCCTCTGTTTTCTTCATTATCACTTCTCTTCCATGCCCTTTGCTCTCAACATTGGGCACTTGCTGCTCAGAAGTCAACAAGACTCTGTGTTTTCGTATTTAAAGGCAAATGCCATTTTAATATAGCTCCTTCCTCATTCATATGCCCACGACTTTAAAGGTAATTGTAGATGCTTTGGCAGAGATTCAGGTATAGATAGATAGATAGATAGATAGATAGATAGATAGATGTAAATATATAGTTATTTAGTGCAAGGTTGTTTATTTGCTTAGCTGTTTTTAATGGCTATTTATTAACACCATGATCTTATTCAGAAAGCTCATTTAATCTGCACACAAGTTGGAGGGTGTTGTACTCGTCTCCTGCTGCCAGCTTTCCAAGGTCTCCAGGCAGGTGGTTTCTCACCTTTCTCTCAGCCCTGACACCTAGTTCATCATCAGAGATAAGCCCCAGTTGTCTGCAAATTGCAATCTCATCAGGTCTGCAAGATAACATCTTGTTTGACTCTTCTCTGCACCTTCCATTAACACTTCTGGACTAGGGCTTTGGGAAGAGCCAGACCTCACCACACTGGTGATTGTGGTTGATGAACAGTTTTTGTTTTTCCCCATTATTGGCTTCATTAAACCTGACAGTCTTTTTAGTCTCTGGATAGCGTGAGCCTTTTTTCACTGACCCTTATTAAGAGCTGTCTCCTTAAGAAGGGTCACTTGGGAGGGGGCCATTGAGGGCCACTCCTTTTATTTACAGAAAGTCCTTGATTCTGGTAAACAACCTTGATTCAGCTTTTAGAGTTCTTTTACCTCCCTTATCTTAATAGCCACTATTTATCAAATGCTTACCATGCATCAGGCCCTAGGAATGATTTAATTTATTCGTCTTTATACATTTTCTCATAAGGAAACTGAGTCTTAAAAAGATCAAATAAGTTATTTCAGATCTTAATTAAGGGACAGAGCTGGAAATTCAATCTAATAAGTCTGAATTCAGAGATGAATTTTTGGGGTTCACAGTTAAGCTCCATTATACCCCACCACCTTCATACTGCTTTTAGCTAACTGATTACATTGTAGGCTTATACTTTGACTAATGGTCTTTAAATTCTCTCAGTTCCTTCTTATTTAATCATATGAATTACTTATCTATTGCCTCATAGCAATTGACCCCAAAACTTAGCAGCTTAAAACAGTAAACATTTATCACCCTCATTTTGTCTCTGTGGGCCAGGAATGTAGGAGTGCCTGAGCTCCGTGGGTCTGGGTCATGGTCTCTCATGAGGCTGTAGTTAAGGTATTGGTCAGGGTTGCCATCATCTGAAGCTTGACTAGGGTTGGAAGATCCACCTTCCAGGCTCACTCACATTTCTAGCAAGATATTGCTAGTTGCCATAGTTTCTTAACAACTTCTGGCAATGTCTGGTCCTAATTTTATTTTACCCATAGTTCAGTTGAGTCTTCCAGCTGTGGTTCATCTGAGCTCTTTTTTTTTTCCCCCTAGCCATTTTTTTGTGGGTAGGCCATCTGTATTAATTTGCTCAGGCTGCTACACCAATAAAATGTACTTTCTCTCAATTCTGGAGGCTAAAAAGTCTGAGATCAAGGTGTCAGGAAGGTTGCTTTCAACCAACGACTCTCTCGTTGACTTCTAGATGGCCATCTTTTTCTTGAGTCTTTACACGATCTTTCCTTTATGTGCCAGCACCCTGATCTCTTCTTATAGGGACCCCAGTAATATGGGATTAGGGCCCATCCAATGACCTCATTTTAATTAAATTACCCTTTAAAAAATCCTATGTCTAAATATAGTCATATGCTGAAGTATTAGGGGAAAAGACTTCAATATACGGATTTTTGGGGTTCACAGTTAAGCCCCATCTTTGGCCTATGCCTATCTTGGGGATTTTCTTTTACATTTTCTTACCTATAACTCAGGTTTCATTTCTCTTTCCTTAACTTCTCTTTACCTCATATCCTCAAGGCTTTTGAGTAACCAACCTTTCTGGCTTTCATTATACTTGAAGGACTTGGGATGCTACATGCCTTAATGTCTTAAGTTAGTTTGGTCCTTGGCATCTCTAAGGAATTCTCTAGAAACGTTTTTACTTAAGTATGATGTTCTCCAAAAAGAGCCATAGCTATTTTACATACATTTGTATAAACTAATTTTGAGCACATACTGAGTGTTAAAAAGGGGATTTAAAAAAAAATAATTTTGAGAGCAGGGTCTATGCATCTTATCTTCATCTTGGCTGCCCTGCTGATGTTCTGGAAAGATTCATGCCTTGTGAGATGGCCTGAGGACCAGGTGGAAGCTAGCAGAAGAACAAAATCAGAGCGTCTGTCTTACATGGAAGAAGCTAGCATCATGAAGCAGGTGGCAGAGAACAAATTATTAAGATTATACCCTGACTGTGTGTGGTTGCCAGTGTTTGGCCCTCATCAGAACAAGGGAACTGTTCTAATATTCTGCCAGGATGCCTGCTGATTACGTGTCTGTGCCTGTCCAAATCTTCTGTGGTTGTACCATAGCTCAGTTTCCCTTCAAAACCTGGCAGCCCATGAACTATGCTGGACCTCCCAGGTGATCTTAATGTACCTAATTTCCCTTATTGTGCTTCTCTTATCCTGTAATGTGCTATTGATTCCAGCTGTGTAAACATGATGGGAAATAGCCAGAATTACTTTAAAGCACCAGTCAGTCCATTAAAGTTTAACATATGTGTAGTAAGAATCGGGAAAACTTATACTCCCCATAGCAACATGGTTATTAGTCTTTTCCTCAAGCAAACTTTGATAGGTGTTTGGGAATAATTCTTTCCAAGGACTGAAGTGTGTGAAGCATACTATATATTATCCTAAATGCAGGAACAAGCACTCTTTTCTATTAGAAAAAAAGAAAAGGGGTCTCGGTGGAGAAACTAAAAGTTTAAAAGAGCCTTTCCTGAAATGTGGCTTGGTGACAAAGAAAGGGAAATCACCATCCCATCTGAAGGTTGCCAGAAGTAAAGTGGGAAATAAGACAAAATTGACTATAAATGAAAATATCCTGATCATTGGACAAAACTGAAGTACCAAAGTACGAAGTGGGGAGTGATGTTACCAGAATAACACCATGTTTCTCCAAACCAGCTAAAAGTTACATAGTTTTCATTACTAACCAGGTTAACCATATTCCTCATCTTTATCCTTTAATATGAAAAGGAGTATATGAAATCAAACCTGAATGAATTTTTGTTAGCTCAGTCCATTGTGTTAGCCCATCCAGAAAGAGCTACAACAGATGGAAGTTATGCCTTAGAAAACTATTTAGTACATTTCAATGCTACACAAAGCTTTATTTTCTAATATGAGCTGTTACTTGTTACTAGAAAGAAAGCAGAACAAGATATAGCCCTTTAGGGAGATAGTTAAATAAGAAATACATTTCCAGGTGATATCACATGCAAATAGCACTCTGAAATCACTAGACATCAAAATTAATTAGGCTGAAGCCATTGCTTTGTTAGGTATAAATCTCTAACCTTACCTTAGTGCTAGGAAGAATGACTCTTACGGCAAGTATGTCTTAGTCTGTTCAGGCTGCTGTAAGAAAAAAAAAAAAACATAGACTAAGAGCTTATAAACAACAGAAATTTATTTCTCACAGTTCTAAAGGCTGGGAACTGTAGGATCACAGTGCCTGTAGATTCAGCATTTGGTAAGGGCCTGTTTTCTGG
Source organism: Spilogale gracilis (assembly GCA_004023965.1). Lineage (NCBI taxonomy): Eukaryota > Metazoa > Chordata > Mammalia > Carnivora > Mephitidae > Spilogale > Spilogale gracilis. Next base: position 76,757 of record PITA01004044.1, read on the forward strand.
TTCATGGATGGCTCTATCTGGTGTGTTCTCACAACAGAAGAGTCAGAGGGATCTGTTGAATGAGAGCACTAATCCCATTCATGACAGTTTCACTCTGTGACTATAGCACTGCCTAAAGGCCCTCCGTCCTAATACCATCACGTTGAGCATTAGGATTTTGTCTCTTTTTTTACAAAGACATCAATAATATTGAATTAAGGGCCCACCCTACTCCTCATCTTATGTAATTACATTGGCAGTGACCTCATTTCCAAATAAGGTCACATTCTGAGATACTAGAAATTAGTACTTTAACATATCTTTTTGGGGAGATACAGTTCAACTTGTAACAGGAAAGACGTGCAGTGGCAACAGAATTGTGTCTTTTCATTAGGCTGATGAAAATTCAGTGGGTACATATATTGGGGGGATGTATAATGAAAGATTTTTAAAACTCCTATTTGTATTTACTTTCATCCTATTATTTTACATTTCTGTAATGCTCTGTATTATACTTAATGGATTAGTATAATAGTGCATGTTTACATGTATAAATAAATGACATACTTTGGGGGGTATTTAGAAACTTTCATCGATGGTGGTTGGGGGAACATAATAGGTTTTCAAGCCAATGTCATATTATGAGGTGTAAGTGACATCATAATTTCAGAGAAAATCTCTGTGGAAGATCTTGACAGACCCAGAATTAAATTGAGCAAGGAATGAGATTATCAATGCAATAAAAAAAAAAAAAGTAGTAAATTCACTCAAAGGTTGAAAATGTCTTTTTTCGGGGCACCTGGGTGGCTCAGTTGGTTAAGCGTCTGCCTTGGGCTCAGGTCATGATCTCAAGATCCTGGGATGGAGCTCCAAGTCTGGCTTGTCACTCTTGCCTTTCCTTTGTCCCTCCTCCCCCCGAACCCCGCGCAGATTCACACTCTTATGCACTCCCATGCACACGGGCATTCTCTCTCAAATAAGTAATTAAACTCTTTAAAAAAGAGAGAAAGAAAAATGTCTTTTTTCAAGTCAGAAGTGAAATACCAGATTATAATTGCAGGAGCCCTCAGTGCAAGGAAATGTGAAAACAGTCTTGAGATGAACAGATGTGAAGAAGCAATTAGAAAAGGAAGGGTCAATTTGGATACTTGTCCTCTCTCAAAAACAACACAGTGGGTCTTTGACTTGAGTTTTCTTATATCCAATGCCAAGATGATGACTTTGGCCATCAGAGGAAGGAAGTTCTAATGTGCCTTCACCAGAATGCCCCTGAAGTGTTTCTTTCTCATTTGATGTCGTTACCAAGTTTCTAGAACTAAGCAGTAATGGTGTTACCTTGAGCCATTCTTGAGTTATTGTCATGTTTCAGTGTTGCTAAGTAATACTGTATTTATTAGGAATATATTCTTAGGTAAGTGTAGGAAATTGGAAGTAAAGATGAGCTTGGGTGCCTCTGCTTCATTTATTTCTGTAGCACATTCTTTGGTGTCAATTTTGAATAATCATTTTGCATTATTGGATTTCTTTTGCTATTTTTTTGCATATTCTTGTAATTGTCTACCAGGGAACATTGTCTAATATTCATACTAAATTTTTCTTTCTTAATTTCTTGCCTCGTTACTCCCACTTATGTTACCATCATCCTCCAAGCATACTTCCTCATGGTTTGTACCCTCACCACTGAATATCAGTTTTTTTCTTTATTTCTCTCTCATTTTATTTTTAGCCAAGTTACATAGTTATTTGGTTTACAGGTAGCATTTTCTTACAGTTACTTAGGAATATGTGATAGAACAAGGTTGACCACAACTACTTAGAGATTGAAGACTGAAGAGTTTATTTTCCTTGTTCCCCACCCATATTGAAATTCTGTTTCTGAAAGATCATCTATTATAATACAGTAAACTTCATTGGACCAGTAATTCTTACCCCTTTGTTTAATTAGAAGTGTCACCATGCTTTCTCATTTTACATTCCTTAGCATGATCTTTTATGTCTGTGAGGACAGAAGAGGGGGCAGAGAATTCTGGTTGGTCACTTCTCATGCTGGTGGGAACTAGAATACTTCCTTTCTCCATCCTTTCTAATTACTTTCTTATAGATACTAAACTACACACCCCTGAGCATCTAGAAGGATTAAATACTGATCAAAGGCAGGTTTAGCTGTATCCTCAGGACAAGCTGATTCAATGAAGAAAAGCTTGGTCTCTGGGAGAGCTTTTGAAAAGAGAAATAAATTAACAATTAGCATTTTAACAGCAGTAAAAACTGCTGAGTGAAAACAGACCTGATGTTTTATAGTATTTGAGATGTTTAGAGTAATAGGATGGGAAAGAAAAACTGCATTCCAATAAGTAAAAATGCAGAGGTGTGGGATGTGAGCTTCTGGTCCATTCTTTTTGTGATATATATAGCCATTCCTAGGACAGACTTTGGTTTCTTTTGAGAAATCATTATGAATGTTATAATTTTATGTGTGTTGATTTTAGGTAGGCTTAGGGTTATAGTTGTGACTCAAATGAATTATGAATTTTTGTGGAACTAATTCCAGTTGTGTGTTAGATTACCATTACCCTTGTATGAGTGACATTCTCTCCTGACGAAGTCTGTTAATGAATGTCTTTATTTACAAAACTTATTTTCTGAATGATCTAGCAAAATTTTGTTAGGTTAGAAGTGTGAAGTATTCCTTTTTTATATTACATAATGTTTCTTTTTAAAAAATCTTTGATTAAAGGCCTGGCTGCCTTTTTTTAAATTTCAGAATAATATATGCCTTCTGATGTTAGGTAAAAATGTAAATCCATAGCCATACTGAAAAAAAATTAAAGAAGACATTAACAAACAATCAAATTTGAAAGATTTAGGTATTTGCATGGAAAATACATACGAAATTACGGTTTTGCCCAAGATGTCTAATTAATTACCAGTTTTCCAATCTCCCATGTTCAGTATGTCTATGAATACTATTTATGAAAGTATAAGTCACTGGCCATTGAACATGCAAATACCCATGAGTAAGTACACAAAATACTCTTCCTTATAGGAAATGCTATCAGTAGACTAAATAAGAAGTGCACATTCTACATTGAATTTCCACTTTATTGTGCAATTTGATCTTAAAATGTTAGTCCTGGCAAGGGCCTTGTGAGTTGCTGCTGCAGTCTCTGTTTTTAATCAATAAGCTAAGTTCAGGAGAAGTAAAATATCCATAAGATGGTGCAATCATTACAAACGTTCTAAATTCTTCCTTTATTGTCAAAAACATAATCATCACATGAAAAGTGCCTGTTTTGCACAGTTTTAAATCTGTGTCTGGAAGATCAACACAGTATGTCATATATAAACCACCAGCCAGGATTTTTTTTTTTTAAACACCATTCACTATGCTGGTTGCTTAATGTCAGGAATGATTCCTTTATTGACTTTTGAGCTTTAATATCTATCTCACAGTGTTTACTGCTTAATTGGAACTCAATAAGTGTTTATTAAATGAATGCATGATTTATACTTTTGTGTCCAACTATGGTATCTGAGTGATTTTGTGATTTCATCCAGGTTGATGATCTTCCTTATGCCAGTGGAATTTTTAGTATGCTCATATATATTTTATTTCTCATCATATTAAAAAAATGTTTCCCTCTCTTTGTGTTTTGTAGTTCCCCATGTTGCTGTCCCTCACATTATTATTATATGGCTATAGTCCAGTCAACACCATTTTATTTATATTTTTTAAGATGGTAAAAAAATGAGTTCTTAGATTTTAAAACCAGTCCTAACTAAAAATCGTTTTCCTTGCCACATCTTGTAACTCAGATCATGTGGATTATAACTTAATGAAACATTTTTTTTCCTGAACAACTTGTATTTCAGTGGGCAGATTTCTTCAAGTAAGGACACTCTATTCTTCATCATGGTATTAAGAAAGCTGGGACAAAAGTTTTCTTTCCATTTATATACTTGAGTTCTTTTGAATTATTTTGTTGGGTATTGGGAGGCAGCTAGGCATATTTCAAAGGTTTAAGTATGTATTATACCGTAACAAGTTTAATATATATTATAATATACACATGTGTTTGATAAATATATATGTGGTCAAAATATGGGAGGTTATTTGTAGGAACAATTATGGAATTTTTCTTCTTAAGTGAATCAAGTCTTAATGGTAATATTCATGTAGGAGACATGATTTTAAGCAATAGTATTAGCATTACCTTTTTTCATATTCCAGGTAGCTATTTATTTATACAGCTCAGTGGTGAAATAAACTCATAAAGAAGTAAACAAATCAACGTTTTACTCATGAAACCTTTTAAATCCATTCACTAGCTTTGGCCCTATTTTGCTAAGAAGCCCTTGAACGCTGTCCTCGGTGCTGACCCTTATTTCATTGATGTACACCATTCACAGAAGGTGCTGAACACATGTTTAAGCAAATATACAGATGGCACAAATACCAGATCACAAAGTTATTTGATAATCTATACTCATTAACAGGTAAATGAGCAGGGGACCAACATTTTAAACACTTCACTATGCCAGGCATTTTATGTCTTTTACTTCCTTGAAAGAACCTACGATATAGAATTACTATTATTCCTTCCAGATGAGAAAACTGAAAATGAACTATGTTGAATTAATTTCTCTAAGTCATATGGCTTGAAAATACTGTATCTAGATTAGAGTTTAGTTCTTTCTGATTCTGAAATGCATCTTTTTACATTAAAATAAGTAAATGAATAAACACAGTTAGTTCAAGGGAGACCTGTTTTGACAGAAATTCATGCAAAGCAGTCTTGCAGAGTTTTGCTAACCACAAACTCAATGTGGACCATAAGCTGCTAAAATAAACCTGCACAGTAAGTAATTCTATTGTATCTAGTGCTGGTCAGACCACATAAACTGTATTATATTTACACGCCTCAGTGCACTCATACTAGAAAGTATTCTGAAGAAGAAAACCTCATGAGATGAGTCTTGAATTGTACATGTAGATGATGGTTAAAAGACTGCAAATGACTCAGATGTGTAGTGGAGGGATAGCAGGGGATAGATGACAGATAAAACATCTGCTGTCATGTATATTCTAAATGGTCACTTTGAAGGAGAAATTATCTGTGGTCAGTATGGCATTAATGGATAGAAATGGAATCCATGCTTAGAGGTAGAAAAGCTAACTATTATTCAGTGCAAGGAAGCTCTTTCTAACAATCTGAAGTAAGACAGAGGTAATGGGGCATGGGATATTAGCCTAGACCTCTGTGGCACTATTCTTAGAAGATTATATTGCTATTAATATTTTATATACAATAATACTAATAGTGGCTTTCCCTACTCCCTTCAGAAGTACTTGCATATGGAGGTGTTTGTTTCACTAGTATAGGGATAAATTAATAGAGAAACATCTGCATTATTTATGTTGCTGACTAATGCAGAAAATCTTTGTTAAGTACCAAGAATGTAGAGGTGTTTGATTTCTCAAAAGAAACCAAGAGACAAATCTTGATTGTGAAAGCCCTTGCCTTACTTGCCCTTTACTTTTTTCCCCCAGAAAGACCTTGACCAGGGATTGTGTTACTACTATGGAATTAAAGCAGCCAGGATCAGGCACAAAAGAAGAGCAGACTAGAACAGGAAATGATACTGCCAAAGTTTTCATTTTGGCAACAGACTTCAGAGGTTTTACCCTCTTTTGAAGATCGGATAACAATATTGAATCAAATATAAACATATGTGGACACAGACTTTGCCCGCAATTTTGGGAAAGCAATTATTTCTCCTTAAAGGACTCCAAATTCTTACCAACAGGTCTGAAACAATAGGAGGAGATTTTCAAAAAGAGAAGAAACAGGTTTGCAGGAAGAGAAAATAATCAGGTCAGTTTGAATAAATAATTTTGGTGTAGAGGTTCTAAGTAATCTACCATAAATATATGGATCAGTTAAAGAAATTTGTGATTTTTATTGATACTACTCGGTTTCTCAGGAGCAGGAGCAGGGAAAATTCTAGGATATACACTAGATTTGGAGATTAGCAGTTAGGTAAGTCAGAACACTGGTTGAAGAAAACAACCTGGAGAGTATGAAAAGGTAGATTTGGTCAGGCATATTTGGAGTGGTGATCCATTGGGGTAAGAAAGGATAAAGGGAATAAAGTCAGAGAACTATCAAGCCATTTTCTCTGCAAAAGAGAACATGTATGGATTTCTAAGTTGAATTTCCTAACATCTAATCTAATAGCCTTACTCAAAGCTTGGAACATAAACTTTGTTATATCAATATATGTGTCATTTGGCTGTGTGTATTTTATATGTGTGTGTGTGTGTGTGTGTGTGTGTGTGTGCATTTGTGTGTACATATATGGATATAATGAAAAAATAGCTCTAAATGATTTCTGAGGAGTTGTCAGAGGTCCATGTTCTTTCTAAACCCCAGATGTTTTCCTTGTCTAAACGCATCAATACTGAGTCCTGAATTATTCATGGAAATGTAAGACATGTAATTGTGTGTATACGTTTATCTCTGACTTTTTACTTCTATCATCTCTGCCCTATTCCCTGCTTTTCTTCCTTCTATTTCTGCTTTTTTTTTTCTTTTTTCCCTGCACTTTGGAAAGGAACATTAGAATAAGCTATTTTATTGCTTTATTCTTTCCTTTAACATATGGCATTTGCTTAACCTCTTGGAGTGTTGTGATTTCTTGGCCCTGGAGTTCTGATGCCGAGGATAATGAGAAGTGTTAATTTAGTGCTCCGAGGCCAGGATGCTAAGAACAAACACTGTGCCGTGCTGGCCTTGACAAGGTGATAGAGGGTTCACACTTGCCTCACATGCTGGCACGTCCCAATGATGTATTTGTTTGCTTTTACTCTAGGAATGACTTTGTTGCTTACTATTTGGGGGTCTGGGGATATTAGCGATAGATTGTAAAACTCATAGAAATGGTGGTAGACACGTGTCTATAATTGTGTTTAAACGGGAACATAAAGACTTAGATATTTAAGTTACTTGCTGATCCCCACTGTGATTTAGTACCCTAATGACTGTTTTCAATTTGTGTTGCTTTGTGCAGCAATCTGTAAGCAAATAGTCTAAGAATTTTTGCCCCAGGTGAATGTGTGTGTGTGTGTGTGTGTGTGTGTGTGTGCACAAGAAAGTCTCCTTCTCTTCTTGTCAAGACTATAGCTGTCAACCATTCCCCAAAGGTGTTGCTGAGAATCAGCATGCAGGGCTGGAAGCTGCCTGCCACTTAGATGTGGCACCTTACATATGTGCTATGCTCACACTCTGACTTCTCTCTGTGAACAATTCTAGCTTGCCTGTGAGAGGACAGGGTTATTGTGAAATACAACTTCTCTTTGAGATGCATAAAAAGGGAGAAGATCCAAAGAGGAGAAGAGCTACCCTTGCTAGAATGGCAGAGAGAAGGGTCTCTGTGTGTCATCTACCATTGTGGTTTTGATGTCTAAATCTTCTGGAGGGGATTGCTGCAGTGATGAGATAAAAGCTGCTGCCTTCCCAAGTGCTGTCCATTTGCATTGATATTTACATTCTTTGCCAAAGTGACATCATTACCATTTGCTTAGTATTTGCACCACAGGGATATGTTTTACATAATTTAAGACTTGGAAGTGATGATAATGTATTTCAGATGGGGAACGGAGGCCACAGCATGCTGAATTTCATCCTTTCCTTCTCAGAGACCCCAGTGCATAAATGAGTCCCCAGTCCATATCCCTAAATCACATTAACAGCACTGCTTATTGGGTGCCAACAATGTGTCTGGCACTGGGCTAGATTATGACTTTATATATCATTGTTTAACCCCCATGACAACATTATGAGGTAGGTATTATTATATGCATGATACAATAAAGAAACCCAGGTTTAGAAAAATTAGTAACTTGCATGAGTTCAATTCAGAGACATTTGACACTAAGGGCTTTCCCCTTATGTTACGCCGCAGTCTCTCCCATCCTCAAACCTACTTAATCTTTCAGATTTAAGAAACAGGAAACATTTGTACTTTCTCAGGAAATCACAGTTGGGATAAAGAGAAAAAACACTAGGGAACTCTGACCCTGGTCCATTTCTGTCTCTTTCATCCTCATCCTTACTCCAGGTGCCCAGAAACTCCCCTTTGAAATGAGTATAAAAGAATCATGTTTTCCTTGAGATAAAGGTATATGGAGATCTTCGAAACCAGATTATAGAACTCTGCCAGATGGCATGTATTTACCTGATTGTGTGTCTTCTTGGTTTTATCCATGGGCAAAGACTTTTAAAAGGAAGAAAAGAGAAGTAATTGTTTTTAATGTCCTATGTTGATATTTGCTTTTTGCATGATTTCCAAGGAAGTCCTCTTGCTGACTGTATCTTTCTCTGAGTCTTCTTCCCCCCACCACCGTACCATCTACCATCATCATGAATATGTAGGACCTGTTTTTCAAAAAGCAACAAAAATGTATGTAGTCCTAAACTTGAGCCGGAGAATTAGAAGCAACTTTTCCCTTGCTTTACTTTCCTCCCTCTCTCCCCCTTTGTTTCCATCTATCCTTCCTTCTCCTTCCCACACCATGTGTCCCAGAATGACAGGTCAGGGAAAGTAGGCTTTATAAGCTGAACAGTCTTTTCTTTATCTCTCTCAAAGGACTCCTTATTCTCAGGGGACATAACTCTGCATTTGCAACTCCCCCAGCAGTGCTGTCATTTGGAAGAACTTTTTACTTTGCTTGAAGCTCCTTGGTGTAGCCTTATTTCCCTGTAACACCTTATAGATTCTTGAGTCAAGGATAAGAAGTAGAGAGATGAGAGTATATGCTTTCTTCAAACTTGCCTCTATGACTGACACCACAGGGACAAGATTCATGGCCAGGTGAATCTTCTCATCTCAGAAGCACCTCGTTCAAGGGCTGATGTTAGTTAAGTGGAAGGTCCATGTGAATGAGTACATCCCCACATGGGTGTATGCATCCAGACTCCTGAGTCTTTGCATGTCCAGTTTCCTCTACCCACACTGCTCTTTCCACATCCAAGATCCATACCCTACTGTCCTTCACAGCCCAGTTTAGATACCATCTCTGCCCCCATGAAGTCTGGTCTACTCTGTCCCAGTTGAAACACTTTTGATTCCAATAGCACTTTATTATGTACCTCTTATTATAGTAATCTCATATACCTCAGATTATTGTATTATGTGAACATGTTTGTGGTCCTTATTAGATTAGATGTGCTTAGAGGGCAGGGGCTATCTCTTCATGCTACAGGCTCTAGCACAGCACCATGGTGGCCCAAATGATGAGTTCATGGATGTACAAATAAGAAAAAAATCTTTATTGACAGTGGCTTTAACTTTTTCCTAAGAGCTTTGGCACAGTTTGTTTTCTCTTCTCATCTTTCCCTTATTTATGGTTGCTTTTCTTGAATGGCTTACAAATTAGAGGCAGAAATAATCAGGAAAGATAAATAATTGACAATGCTTTATTACACTCAGCAGCAACAAAAGGTGTCACAAATATACCTTACTTTTATAAGTAAGAAGCTTACTTCTCAAATGAAATACACAAATAAAACTTGTAAGAGGACTCACTTTAATACCAGTGGTGAATGTTAAAAGATTTTAAGAGGGAGCTGAAGTTTTGACTGGGACTTGAAGAAAAGGTATATGCTCTTATGGGCAGAAAGGAAGTAGGAAGGCCTGTCATTTAAAATATCACATTAGGATCAATGGTAAAACATCTTTCAGTAAAGGAACTAAATATTCTAGGCTTTTTCAGAGCCTCGTTACTTAATTTGTATACTGAATACAAAATGAAAATATGGGCTCCTTGTGCAAAAAGCATCAATAAAGTGCCATTAAACATACTAAAATCTAAAGCTTTTTCCTTCCTTTCATGGTCTTGCTCCTTCAACTTATTACGCTATTTTATGTTTGCTATTTAATGTCATTCTAGGTAAAGACAATTTTAAATTTTAACTTATTAGCATGAATTTTGCCATCCATCTTTATACTGTGCAATGCCAGTTTTAAATGCAAATAAAAGAGCTTTTAACTCATATATAGAATTGCTAAAATAAGAAACATTTCCTATTCCATAACTCATGCAGTGCATATTTATTTTGTTCTCACCAGAAGAGTAGAAACACTGTGCAGATTAACTCAACTTTTTATTTCATTTCTTGATACACATTCTATAAACACTCTGTACCTTTGGCTTACCAATGAATAAGAAAGATTGAAAAGAAAAAAAAAAACTGTGGATTGCTTATCTTTCCCTTCCCCTCTTTGCTACAATTTTCATCTTAGGTGGTTGGCCAGTTCATGTAAGTAAAGCAGGTTAGAAAGGACAGATATAATAGGATCCAGCGGTCATCTATCTGTCTTAGAATGCCATTGTTGTCTATTTGTGTTTGAAGCAAGTTGTATTTCCAAGTGAAAACATGATCTCTTAGGGCTGTCTGTGTCCTGGCTTACTCTGTATTAGATATTAACACTCGCTTTATCCTCACTTTGAGTTTTATTGAATGTACATCATAGGCCTGCCTACCAGAATCCTAAACTTATGGGGCAGCATGCATGCTGTATGGGAATGGGGTGGCAGGAAACAGTAGACGTGCACACTGTATGTACCTCTTTGGCACTTGCACATGCCAAATTGTCTCATTAGAGTTCACTTTAAAAATGCAAGTACAAAGGGGTGTCTGGGTGACTCAGTTGTTTGTATGTCTGACTCTTGGTTTCAGCTTAGGTCATGATGGTGGGGTCATGGGATCAAGCTCTACCTTGGGCTCTGTGTTAGGCACAGAGTCTGCTTAGGATTCTCTCTTTCCCTTCCTCTCTGCCCCTCCCCACACTCATGCATGTCCCTCTCTCTCTCTCAAATAAATAAATAAAAATAAAATATTACCCAAAATTATTGTGCAAAATTATTAAGAATTTCAAGATGGGAACAGGAGAACCAAGCACAGATTGAGTGGGACGCTGTGTGACTATATACGTCGCATACCCATGAAACTGGCCCTGGGCTTTGCAAGCCATATGTTCTCTGTCTGTTTAACTGTTGTAACATGAAAGCAGCCATAGACAGTATGTAAATAAATGGACATGGCTATGTTCTAATAAAACTTCATTTATCAAAACAGGTGGTAGCCAGGACCTGGTTGTGGGCCATGGTTTGCCAGTCCTTAGTTAGGTAAGAACATGGAGGTGAGAGAGTCCGAGATCTTTTTAGCTGCATACAGTAAAAGATAAGTCTGGGAAAGTCATATGAAGCCCAAATATGCAGAGCCAGGTTAGATGATTTGAATGTTGTCCTCTAGGTATGGGGAGTGACTGATGGTTTTAAACATTGAGTTCACATGATCAAAGGAGATATTTTAATAAATTAATATGGAGGCACTGTGTCAGAAAGATAGACAGGCATGAGTGTGCCAGCACTGTGAGAGAGATGTGAGATGACAGGAACCTGAGCAGTAAGTAAGGAGATGCAATGGTAGAAGAATCTGATTTGAGAGAAATTTTATTTTATTTTGTTTTATTTGTCAATATGAGCATCTTTATTTTTTTTTTATCGTTGCAATTTATTTTATTTTAAAAGATAGGCCACCACGATGTGGTTTGTGATTCCGTGTGGGGGCTGAGTGAAGAAAAAAAGGAAAGAAAAGACCAAAATTTTGAACTCAGAAGGCTGCCAAATAGATACTTCATTCATTCCATAGACCTATTTTGTATGCACCCTACATTTGCTAAAATGCCCCCAAAACAGTGATGGCTGGTACGCTGCCTTGTTTGGATGGTTACAGAATTTGGGCTCTTTGTGTTGGTGCTGGGTTGCTGAGTTTACACAATGTCAGGAGGGTATTAGACATGCAACGCTGACATTGATGAAGGGAGTAAAGCAATAAAGGGGTGTGATCCATCCTCACACAAAGGAGAAGCCCAGACCAGTGATAGCAACTGGCTTCTGTGGGGGAAAAAGCAGGGGGCAGAGAGAGGAAAGGACATACTTTGACAGAGGCCTTTCTGTTTTTCCAATTAAGGTGGCATTTCACCTTCCTGTTTAACCTTTTCTAGAAAGATTAAGGAACTCATGTTTGATCACTGGGAGCAAAATGAAACAAATATGATATGAAATAAGTCACATAAATCCCCCTTCATCTTCAGATGAGTCAGATGCCAAAGCAGTTCAGTGGCTCATGTAATGATTTGCTTAGAGAATTAAATTTCACTTTTGGCTAAGCAAGTATGGTATCCTAGTCTTTTCTCAAAAACACGCTCAGTTTTGTCTCACCTGGTGCAGCTGGCTGGTTGGCTCTCCTCTTTAAAGATGCATTTTAGTTAGGGAAGACAAGGGCAGTGCCACATATACTGAAATATCACAGATAGTGTGAATGTCACAGAAACTGAGCGCCTTATGATGTATTTGCTGTAAGAGCTTAGAATGCTGTGTGTTAAGCTTGTATATGAGCAGATACTTTGTGTACATGGGGAAAAGTAAATGAGATTTCTTTGTGTCATTCTTATCTGCACATGTGTATTGAGAATGCACTGAACCATGGCCCTATGCTTAGTCACAGAATATATAGGTTGTTTGTATTCCTAACCTTTCTCTAGACTTGCTGAAACACAGGACCATCTGGCCCGAGCTCCACAGTTAATCCCCTTGCTTTGCTGGAATTTTCCTATAAACAGGAGTGCTGGAATACAGAGGCTGTAGTTTGGCTACCATTAGACTGAGAAAACCTGTATCAAACTGGACTAGACAAATTGGAAAGATACACTGCAGGCTTTCTTTGGTTACTACTATAACCAATATTCTCAAATTTCAACTTCAAAAATGCTATAGAAATTTTCTTTACAGGCAACTCTGAATTTAAAAAATATATGATAGTTTTTTAGGACAGTTGCCTTTAATTTCCCACCACACTTAAGATTTAGAAGATGCTGAAATGGTGTTTAAGTGCTTTTTGCAAGAGTGGTTTTCACACTATCAAAGTGCTGGTCTTTATCTCTCATCCTATCTGGTTCTCTGTCAAGGCATATCAAAGAGCATGTGTCCCCTTGCTCAAGATGTAAAAAACATCACCAAGAATGAATTCTCCTACTGTGTGTATGTACTATACAGTTTAGTTCCTGCGTTTTGTCCTTATTGAGACATTTTGACTGTATTTGAGTCAGGCAGATACTGGAACTCCTTCACATTCTCAGATAAGGAGATCTGCTGGTCAGATGGGAGAGCGTATGTGTATTTTATGGTGACACATGCTTTCAGTTTTGATCCCTGTCTGCACAACTGCCTTCAACTATGTTTGGTCCACTTGGGTGGGCATGTGTTAAGGCTACAAGAATCATCAGATCTCAGAATTGGCGTTGCTGAAGGAGATCTTGATTCCAGGGCTCATTTCTTGTCTCTTTTATAATGAAATGGTTCTAACTGGTTTGCTTGACTTCGGTTTTAGTTTTCTTTGTGGTCTTGGTCTTATCAAATTTCTACTTAGAAATTGGTATGCACTTTCTTTTCCTTCTTTCTTTTTGTTATTTTTTTTCAATTTACCAGCCTCATTTTCTGCCACTCACCAGTTTGCACAAGTGTGTCCAGGCCATGTCCACTTCTTCCTGGCCCCTCGGCATGCCCTGCACTGTCAAGCTCACACACTGTTGTAGGTGCTATTTTCTCCGCTAAGAATGTCTGGTGAATTTCTACTCCTCCTTCCATACCAGACTCTAATGGCACCTCCCTTATAAACGGGTTGATTGATCTATTGTTTTATTGATCCTCTCCTCCAATGGCACCTTCCTTATAAATGAGTTGATTATCTCTTGTTTTATTGATGGTCTCATTTCAGAAACATTATAGGAATGCTTGCTGTGTTCTGGGAAACTTTCTCTGAACAGACTCAAGTATTCCTTCCTCTGGGTTTTCTCTTGCTTGGTACTCACAGTCATTACTAATCTATGCTGGGTTCTAATCATTTGGACTGCCTCCCATAATAGAATCTGAGATCCCTGTGAGTGCAGACTTCATTTATTATTTAATTCTGGGTTTCCAGCACCCAGCCAAGTGTTTGGCACATAGTAGGTGCCCCCTAAATGTTTGCTGTTAACTAGGATTTGTTCTGCCAAGAGACCTTCTTGGGAGGTACTAAGTGGGGTGCCTTCCTTGCCTGTGTAATGACCAGTCTTTGTTCTCTAGCATTGCCTCCCCCAGAAGTAGATAAACTAGCGTTTTCTCCTTACCAGCCATCCTTTCCTCATCCCCATCCTGCTTTCCTAGCACTGTTGGCACCCTCCTGCTGTGTGCAAAGCTCCAATCCTGGGAAAATACCATGCAATGCTTTCATTCTAAAGGGGAGCAATTGAAAGAATTTCTCTGGTAATTTAAGCACACAGCAGCTACCTTTGCAAAAGCCTGGTTTCTAAATTATCCCCTTGGCTTCTCATTTTCCAGGAGGGGAAAGAAAAAAAAAAAACTGGGGGTGAGGGGGATGGGGAGAGACTCTAGCAAGCAAAGAGCCTGTTTTCTTTGGGTTTAGCCTTCTTTGTCTCCACCTCCTCTCCATTCAGCAACTGTAGGGCTCCTGGTGTGGCACGTTCTGCTACTTTTCCTTTTAATGTTTTAAATGCCACAAATGCCTGTCATAAACCACCTTCTTAATTATGCAGAAGTGGAGCTGAATGGTTAGTTAGCAGCGCTATTGCAATCACTGCACTTTTTCAGGTCTGCTGCTGTTTTATGTGACACTGTTTTCTAAGTTGCTGATTAAGATGATGTAGTGGGTGGAGTCCTTCTTCCCACCAGTGGAGAGAGGTCTCGAAAGGCTGGGATAATGAGTCCTCAGGCAGTAGTTTATGGCCTAATAGGAATTAAGGAGAGGAGCCAAGGAGGGGGTGGAGAAGATATGCCCATTTGTTTCCTGCTTCTTACAAATGAGGCCCTCTGGTCTTTTTCAGCTTTCTTCTCTGTCCATTCCTGATGCTGAAAATTGTTAGAGAGATATCCAACATGGCTCTTAGGGACAAGTCCCAATCTCAGTTGGATTTAGTGTTCCGATGCTTTCAGGCATTTTCAGATTTCCCTGTGCAAAAGAGAGTCTTTATGCTGGAGTTTAAATGCTGGCAGAGAAATTTAAGAGATGTGAGGATTTGAATTAATCTCTTCAACTCACTGTATGTATCTTTCTCTCTCTTTTTCTAACCAAACATGAATAATACTACTGTGTGCCCATCTTGGACCTTGAGAGGCCATGCTCTAGGATTGTTTTAGGTGCTAACTGAAAAATAAAATGAAAACATATGAACTTGAAAACAGCATGCTATTGCAAAAGACTGCAGTCATTCATTTACTCATTCATTCATTCGTATTTGTTGAGTGCCTCCTATGTCCTGGGCCCCACCCAAGGGATGGGACAGAAGCAATGCAAACTCCTTGCTTTTGCAGAAATGGCCTTCTACTTAGGAATACTGACATTAAGCCCATCAGGAAATAAATATATACTTTCAAGTGGTAATGAGTGCTATGAAGAAAAATAAATCATGGTGAGGAAATGGAGAGTATGCTGGGGATACTATTTGGATGGAAAGGTCATGGAAGGCTTCTCTTTGGAAGTGGCATTGAAACAGGTACCTGAATGAGGAGAGGCAACAAGGCATAAGATTATCCAAGAAGAACATTCCAGGCTGTGGGGATAGCAGGCATAATCACTGAAATTGGAATGTACTTGGCTTATTGGAAGAACAGTGAGGAGGTTGGTGGCTAGAATCCACTGAGCAGCAATAGAGGGTAAAATGAGATCTGAGAGTTTACCCAGGGCCCTACCCATGTGCAGCCTTATAGGAGAATGAAAGGTCTTTGGAGTCAACTAATCTTATTTACATTTTTTTGAAAGAACCATCTTGGCAGCTGGGTACCAGTTACACTCCAAAGGAGCAGAGTGGAAGAAAGGATGCATTGAGAAGCTATTACAGGAATCTAGGCATAAATTGTTTTAGGGTGATAGTGGTAAATGCATTAGGACATTATTTTGATGTTCTCTGTTTCCACAAGTGTTTGCTTCATAAATTAGCAGAGTGTGAAGCTGCAACTTGGACTTACTAGTGAACCATTATTTTAAAATTGACACATGGAATAATATTCTGATTTTTTTGTAAACTGCTCTAGAATGTGGAAAGAACATTGGTCTTATTTTACACCTGTTGACTCACTAGACATTCAACTGGAGAGGAGGCTATGTGACCTTAGAGTCAAATAAATACTACCAGCCCTTACTACCAGACTAAGATTGAGAGTCAAGATTCTCCAACATCTCTGTGGCCCCAGGGCTATTCTAACCTGCCCTTTCCTAGCTGGGAGCCAAAATGCTAAGCAGTGGAGCCTGAGTGATCTTCTAATTGATAAAAAGAACTGTACTGTTTCTCCATCAAAATGTTTATCGCAGCTACAGTGGATGCATTCTAACATTACAATCTAAAGGGTTTTTATTTTTAAGAAAAGAGATTTGTTGGCAGTGGAGATATGTGTATTTGTGTGTGTGAGCATGTGGATATGCTGCATGGGTGACTGTTTTATTTTGCCTTTTTTCCTCCCATTAAAGGAAGTAATCTTAGAGGAAAATAGGATGACAGTCCTGGCACTAGTTGATTTTTTCTTGTTCAGAGTAAATTCAGCAGAAAATGCTAAAGTTATGTTTGCCTTATGTTTTCTCCCCCCTTCCTTTTTATTTTATTTTTTTTTATTTCTATGTGATCACATCTCTCTTCTAACAGGCATTTTGAGAGAAAGTTTATGGCATATTTTATATTCCTTTTACCCCTTTGATTAAGAGAGGGATGTTTGAGAAGAGAAGAAATATGTATATATTTGATTCTGCATCTGCAGCTCAAAGGAAATAGGAATTATCAAGCTCGTGAGTGAGGGTAGGCAATGTTGAGGATATATGTGTAGATATATACATACGCGTATATATGTGGTCACATTTATCTATCTCTTAGCATTGGCTACCTCATAATGCTGTTTACAAGTCAACTAGGCCATCATCTTCTTTAGGGCAAAGGCCATAATGGGTGCCTTCTCATAGACTCCAGACCTACATCAGTTCAGAATCATTGGCTGCAAGCAACAGAACCTGGTTTAGACTCCCTTAAGTTGGTTAGGAATTTATTGCAAGGCTTTTGAGTAGCTCACAGAATCAAGGTGAAGACTGCTGAAAAGTCTTCTAAAACGACTTAGGGCATCTTGGGGGAGGGGTAGAGGTAACAGGAAATAACATGTTTTTCAGGCCATCACTGCTAGAATGCATAGACTTTAGCTTTCCACACCTCCCCCCATTCTTACAATATTATGCCAAAAGCTCAAAGGTGTTGGGTCATGTGTTCAGCCTTAGGGAAGTAGAAAAAGTCACTTTTTCAGCAGTTTTAGGAGTTTATGAACAATGAAAGGGATATGTAATTGCCACACACCCCCTAAAAAAAACAAAACAAAACACCACAAAAAAACAGGGCCCTGGAGGACCCTAAACAGCTGTTCACTAGAATATCAAACATAGTTTGATGTCCATAGTTGGAACTGTCTACAGGTATGGTGGGAATGATGGTGACGGTGATGATAAGGACAAGGACAGATCATAAATGGTTCTGCTCTTTTGAGGAAATAATCACACAGTGTCCCTGCAGTCAGAATGGCAAACAAGTGGTGTGGCCTGTTGATATTTTAAGTTAATATAGGCTGGCCATCTTTTCTTTTTGATTTAGGTTTCAGCAGTGCTTTCCCAAAGGCCGTAGTGATACACAGTATTATGCTATATAAAGCAGGTGCTGTATTCATTGAATAAGATTGCATGCCTTGGAAACAAGGATGCCTAATTGAATCACCTGCACTATGTCCCTTTCAGCCCTGGAGGCATAATTGAAGCATTATCTTAGTTGTCACTTTTGTGATTTCCATCCCCATATTCTCACATTATGGCAGCTGGATTATGAACAATCCCAAGGTCAGACAGAGGTACAAACCAGTCTCTTATGTACTTTACTATTGATATGATACATCCTGATCACAAATATTCATACAGCAGTTTCTTCTGTCACTTTTTTTTCCCTTATAACCTTGGCTATATACTTTAAATTCCTTAGGAATATGTACCACCATTAAAAATGTCCCACCCGTGGGTGCCTGAGTGGCTCAGTGGGTTAAAGCCTCTGCCTTCAGCCCAGGTCATGATCTCAGGGTCCTGGGTTTGAGGCCCACATCAGGCTCTCTGCTCAGCAAGGAGCCTGCTTCCTCCTCTCTCTCTGTCTGCCTCTCTGCCTATTTATGATCTCTCTCTCTGTGTCAAATGAATAAATAAAATCTTAAAAAAAAGTCCCACCCATTTAAAGAAAAAATGACAGACTAAAGAACATCTTTTCTTCCAATTCTGTCATATAATTTCTGTTCTCTAGACCGAATTTCATGGACTTAAGCTGCCCTTATAGTTAGCAGGAACATTATTTTAAGAACAATTTAAAATGGACCTCATTGTGAAACTGGCTACTGAATCCGAGTCGGGACCTTCTTCTGGAGGGAGGTAATTAAATATTCCTCATTGATGCTATTTTAAATGTGTTGAATGAAAGGAGTTAATTATACAGCGGGGAACATGGCAGACTTCTGACTAATAATGAGCTCTATGTTTAATATCTTCATCTTTGTTAGAATCATTAAAGTCGTTGAAACCCATCAGATTGGCTTGAAATGAATGTAGAGTTCTAACTAAGTGCAAATGGAAGTCCCTCACAGGTGCAGGGGCTTGCATCTCTAATGATGACTTTAGGGAAGGGATGCAGATATGTTGCTTTGTTCTCTGCAGTACAATCTGTTTCAATTGGCCTTCTATTGTGATTGCAGGGAGAAAAGAGGAGTAAGCCTCATTGTTTCTTGAGATTGCATCTGTTATAATGGACTGATGTGTGTGCCTAAAAATTATAAAACAGGAGGTGATTTATTTTCCTCAAAGCTTTACATGGCCTATCTCTTCAGAATCTGCTGTGTCCTCATAAGATGCATGTTAATGCTGCATCTTGGGATGTCTGGGACTCATTAGAAGATCAAGTGTGGTCCTAAAGAACACATCTATTGTGACAATGAATTGGAGAGATGCAGACCCTTGAAGTCAAGTTTTCCATACTCTATTACTGTTTTGCCTTGTGTCAATGAACTTTGTAAACTCCCAGACATTTCTTTTAAATTTCTCCTCCCCTCTGATTGCTTCACAGAACAGCATGTGGCTTTGTTCTTATTTACAGGACTCCCAGAGTTCTGTCCTGCTCTTTCTATGTTGGAGTTTGTAACTTTGCCCTTCTAAGCACAGAAGATCAAAGAAGCTTTCTTCTTCTATTCTTTCCTTGTTTTTTCAAGGGAGTGCTATCACTTGGCTGAGAGGAGCTGTAGCAGTGACTAGCTGTGGGGTCAGCCTTTGACTGATGTTCACCTTTAGGAGTTGGGAGACACTGAGGGAGAAGCAGAGTGGGATTACCAGGTTCTCATGTGGTCCAGGCCCCTAGTGGTGTATGTGAATGGGAGGAAGTGCTTAGATAGACCAACAACCATCATTTGGAAGGGAAAAGAAAGACCCAGCTGCAAATGCCAGCTCTGACTCTTACTAGCTTTATGGCCTTCAGTGTTTTTTGTTTTTTGTTTTTTTTTTTAATCCTCCCTAAGCCCATTATATAATCTTGAAAATGGGGATAAAGTAGCACCCACTGTATGATATCAACTATAAGAATCCATGAGATAATTTATGTAAAACATAGTGCCTAGTGCTCTTTTTTTTTTTTTTTTTTTTTTTTACTGTGGTGGTTAAAGATTGCTTTTATTTGTTTGTTTAAACAAATCCAACTAAAATCTTTTCATTTTCATTTATCTGAGTCGTCCAACACCGTAATTTTTGTCTGAGTCTTAACTGTTCATCCCAACTGGAGATCTAAGGTAACGATCTTTTTTGTGTTTGATAATTATTTGACATATTTCTTCTCAAATTAATAAAAAACCCACTTATTTCATAGTCACTGTTTAGAATGACTGTATGAGACTTTGTTTTGCAAAGCACTTTCGACTAGGGAAGGAAAATGGTTTGGGTACACTGGAGGGAGAGCCTTTGAGAAAGGAAAATGCCTACCCATTTTGTAGGGGGGAAGTTAATGAGAGGAGCATCAGCTTCCTCCCCAGCACCCTTACTCTGGGGTCACCTGCCTCGGTCTATGACGTGGTTCTGCTGTAGGGCAAAGGTTACCTGCACACCCACAGCGTTGCTTTGGCCAAGGCACTTTTTCACCAAAGATGTGGTGAAAATTTTCAGGTAAATCAGAAAGCATGACCTAGCATAACAAGAGGAAATCCCATCTACTCAGCTAGGAATCTTCCCAGACTGTAGAGAATGAGGTTGTTCACATCTTTGGAAGTGTTGGATGTTAACCATTGGTTTTCAGACATAAATGGGCATGAGAATCCCCAGGAGGGCTCGTTAACTCAAGGAGGGCTGGGAGCCCATTCCAAAGTAGGTCTCAGGTGGAGCCTGAGCATTTGCATTTCTTATAAAGTCCCAGGGGATGCTGATTCTGCGTGATCCAAGGACCATACTTTGAGAAACACTGTCAAAGTGCCTTGTTATTCAGAATGTGGTCCTTGGACCTCCAGCATCAATATCTCCTGGATGCTTGTTAGAAATGCAAATGCTCAGACTCCACACCAGAGCCACTGAATCATAGTTTGCATCCTAAAAACTCCCAAGGTGACTTGTTTACACATTATAGTTTGAGAAACACTGATCCAGTAGTTATAGGCAAAGGCTTTGGAGAATTCAGAATTTGAATCATTCAGAACTGGGTTCAAGTCTCAGGGTAAGCCCCAGCCCTGTGACTTTGGAGGAAATTGTCTCTTTTTAAATCCCCAGTGTCATCTGAGACATTGGGATGATTATACTTATAAAGTTGTTGTGAAGTTTAAATGTGATAATATATGTAAAGTGCATATAATTAGTAGTGTTGTTAAATGATGTCCTGATTCCTTTTTATGTGAAATCTGTCCTGTGAAACCATTAAAAACAGCTGTTTGGAGAAAGTATTGGAAATTCTCTCTGAAGTGTTTTCATATGTCCTGTTTTGAGAAAAGCTATTTTCACAGTATAGAATTAGGTTGTCCTCACTGTGTTATGTTGTCTGTGAATCACAGCTGTAGATATATGGAATTGATGAAGTTTGCTGTATCCTGTGAACCTGACCTCTGAATTTGAGAGAGTGTATGTAGGAGAGAGAGGAAGGGAGAGACAGAGAGACAGGTTTTTTTGGCAGGGGGGAGCGTGGGGAAAGACCTAGTGTCTCTTTCCTCCCTAATAATCGAGTATGGTGTGCATTTTTACAGATAAAATTAGATTTGTAATATTTGACAACATCTCTTAGTAGGTTCTAATCTCTCTGAGCTGTTAAGAAAATGAAGGTTAGACCTCTTAACAAAGTGTTTTGAGAGCCTGAAAGGCACTATATAAAATAGGGTGTTTGACATCATTTGATTTTTAAAAGTATAGTCCTTTGTGATATTTTCTTTATTTTCAAATCAACTGCAATTCTAGTATTTTGGCAGCTAGAAGATACCTAAGCCCTCTCAGTGCCCTCAGCAATTCAGAAATAAGCCTGTTGCTTTTAGTATTTTATATTCTCAGGACTCAAAAATTTCAAAGTCCTGTTAAGCAAAAATGAAATTAAATGGCTGCAGAGAAAATAATTTAAAATAAGAATTGTGCCAACATAGTCTAAGAGGCTTAATGAGAACATTGTTTTCTGTGTTACAAGTAGAGCTCTGTGCAAGGACTAAGGGGTCTTTGGACCCAGGGTATTGTTTAGTATGGAGGGGCTCATTTCTGCAGTTAGTGTCTCCTATACAAATAGTTGCCTTAGGACTGGCCATCATAGATGCACACCTTACTCTGCAGTTGCATTTTTAGCATTTACAGGTAGGGCAGTGGAGCTCTCCACTGCTTTGTTAGCACCCAGGGTAGTCTCCATCAATGATAACAGCAAATCGCCAAGTTCTTAACGAACGCATCTCCTCCTGCGGGTCTCTTGCAACAAGGGTAGGTATGTGGGGAAGACAAACCATAAGACCTTCCTTACACTGCAAATCCTTGAAGTCCTGCTACTTGAGGTATGATCTACCAGAGTAGGGGCGGCATCAGCCCTGGGGCTTGTTAGAAATGCAGAATCTCAGGCTCTACTTCAGACCCACTGAGTCAGAGTTTGCAATTTAACAAGATCTCCAGGGGATCTGCATGCATGTTAAAGTTTGAGGAACACTGTTTAAGCAGTAATTCTTAAATAGAGGGAAGTTGGATTGGCAAGCGGCTAAAACCATTTGAAGTTCAAATTCAGAGAATGAGGTTAGTTGTTACCAAGATAGAAGGTTTCATAATTCGTTGTCTTCACTCTGATAGTTGCAGGTCTAAAGGAATGGGCGTGTTTGAGGTCAGTTGTCTACTGTGTTCGTGGGGAAGATAAGCTTTACAGTTAGGCTCATCTAAGGAAGTCTGATGAAGCTTTGTCAACCTGTGTGGCAGATAGAAGTAGAACCCAAAGGTTAAAACAAAACAATACAGAATGGGCAATGCTGGAGCTAAGCACAAGGCAGAGATAAGCTCAAAAGTAATAAGATCTTGAGGTTTTTGAATATAATGATAATGGAAACCTGATTTCAATATTAATGGGGCTCCTCACTATTTGCAGCCCAGGTTTAGAAGCCATAATCAAAAGGATTTTGTCTAGAGCTAATGTATATTTTTACTTAAGCTAAGGGGAAACCTTTGCCTCTGTCCCATTAACCAAAGCAGTGGCGTGTCTAGGGCGGCACATGCTGCTGGGAGTTGTGGGTGGGAAACAGCTTCATCCCTTTTGCACATTTTCCAGCAGCTTTTAAAACTGGAGTGCAAAAACCAGCAAATCTGACTTAAATTGCTCTGATCAATAAAACCAAGTCACTGATTCATGTAACTGAAAAGAACGTCAGGCTCACTTAAGTGAGACTTGAGCCAGGTTACAAAGATGTCACCTAAGACATCGTTTCTCTTGTTCTCCTCTGCTTTTTCTGATATTGACTTTATACCAGGGCTGGACACTCATGGTTGTCAGAGTGTGGCCAGCATCTCTTGTACTCCCTGCTTTCTCCTTTCTTTAGAGTTGGAGCAAAAAGAGAATCTTTACCCCATCAAGGAGCTAAGCACCTTCCCTCCAACCTCTTGGGCCCTCAAATGGAAATCAGGAAGATTCAGTTAAGGCAAGAAATAAAAAATGTCTAGCAACCTAACTTTCCCTGAACATCTACTCCATATGTGCCTTATTCACACTACTTTTTTAAAAGATATTTATTTATTTATGTATTTATTTATTGAAAGAGAGAGAGAGTACGCAAGCAGGGATGGGGCAGAGAGAGAGGGAGAGAGAGAATCTCGAGAGTGGGGCATGGCGCAGGGCTCAATCTCAGGACCTTGAGATCATAACCTGAGCCGAAATCAAGAGCCAGGTGCTTAACCGACTGGGCCACCCACGCACCCTTCTTCAGACTGCTTTCAAGACCTCATGTCAAACTATGTGGCAGGTATTGTTATTATTCTTCAGGTGAAGGCTCTGAAGTTGAACTCCACCCATCAATAAAATATCTGGCATCATGGCACTGGTCTGATGATGACGAAGCAGTCCTGGCTTATTGAGTGGGTTCCCAGCTGGGGGTTGGGGAAGAGGATAAGTATGACAACAGCCAGATTTACCCTTTCTTCATGGAGCCTCAGCCCTTCCATGTGGTCGGTGTGACCCATACATATGTTTATCTGTCCAGTCCCTGTTTTTACCAAACCCTGACTATACAGGAAATGTAGAAATTTTGCCAACACCATTCAGTTCCCTTATTTAAAAAAAAAATGTTGTCATGAAATGTTTATATGCAAGAGCTAAAACAGTAGACTTAAACCTTTTTCTCTTACGGTTATTTGATCCTTACAGTAAACTATGCCACAAATGTGGATTTAAACCCAATTAAAATGATCATACATTTGACTTTCATGATGCTTAATTAATCAATTTCTTTGGAAGTGGTAAAAATAATAGATTCAGATCAGAAAAAAATAAGCTACGATTCAAAAATTATTATTTTTCTAATTTAAGATACCTCTGGAAATTGTTTCATTTTAACTGAAATATCCTCCTTAAAAGTTTGACAATAGAACTTTTTGTACCTCAAACTATATCAGGAAAATATTTGATGGAATAGTTGAACGAAACTCTTTCAGAACATATAAGTCATCTTAGTTCCAGAATTCAACCTGAGCTAAGATTTTGTTTTTAATTAAAATTTTAGTTAGTGACCGTACAGTGCAATATTGGTTTCTGGAGTGGAATTAGGTGATTCATCACTTACATACAATACCCAGTGCTCATCACAACAAGGACCCTCCTTAATACCATCCCCTGTCTAGCCCATCCCTCTACCCACCTCCCTCCATCAACCCTCAGTTTGTTCTTTAGTCTTTTTTTTTTTTAAGATTTTATTTATTTGTTTGACAAAGAGAGAGAGAGAGAGATCACAAATAGGCAGAAAGGCAGGCAGAGAAAGAGGGGGAAGCAGGCTCCTTGCCTGATGCAGGGCTTGATCCCAGGACCCTGAGATCATGACCTGAGCTGAAGGCAGAGGCTTAACCCTCTGAGCCACCCAGGTGCTCCTATTCCTAAGAGTCTCCTATAATTTGCTTCCCTTTCTTCTTTTTTTCTTTTCCCCCTTTCCATATGTTCGTCTGTTTTCTTTCTTCAATTTCACATATAAGTAAGATCATATGGTATTTGTCTTTCTTTGATTTATTTCAATTTGGGCTAAGATTTTTTTTTTTTAAATTTTAAGTCTTATTTTTTTTTCAGTGTTCCAAGATTCGTTGCCCATTCCCCACACCCAGTGCTCCATGCAATAGGTGCCCTCAGTACCCACCACCAGGCTCTCCCATCCCCCCACCCCCTCCCTCCAAGTCCCTCAGTTTGTTTCTGTGTCCAAAGTCTCTCTTGTTTCTCTCTCTGAATTACCCTACTTCCCATTCACTTTCCTTCTCCTGCTGTCTTCTATATTACCCCTTATGCACCGCAAGTAAGTGAAGCTGGTGCAGCTGCTTTGGAAAACAGTGTGGAGATTCCTTAAAAAATTAAAAATAGAGTTACCCTATGACCCTGCAGTTGCACTACTGGACATTTACCCCAAAGATACAGATGTAGTGGGCTAAGATTTTTATAATTTGGAGGGAAATATTATGGAGACTTACGTATTATAGAGGCAATAAACCATTTGATTATATCTTATCCTGAATATAACCACTATGCCATAGATTGCCATGGGCTTTATCCAATATGCTTTCAATTTTTTAAAAAAGATTTTATTTATTTATTTGACAAAGAGAAACACAGCTAGAAAGGGAACACAGCAGGGGGAGTGGAAGAGGGAGAAGCAGGCTTCCCGCTGAGCAGGGAGCCCAATGGGGGCTCCATCCCAGGACTTTGGGATCATGACCCGAGCCAAAGGCAGATGCTTAATGACTGAGTCATCCAGGGGCCCCGCTTTCAAATTTTTTTAAGTATGTCCTCAACCTACCAGGAAGACAGGAAAACATTTCCATTTTAACTGCATTTTTGCTGTTTCTATTAAATTACTCTATTGAATGAGTATTTGCAGGTTCTGACTACCCACATGATTATTGGTGAAATCTTTGCCTCATGCCCTCTGTGGCATTTAAGAGAAACGAAACGACCAAACATTAAAAACAAATTTATGTGGTCGGCTTGGTAGAGATTGAACACCCTCTCATGTTTTAAATATTTCTAGAAAATACTTAGATTCAAAAGGCAGATAAGGAAATTGATCCCCACTTTGACAGTAAGACAGCAGACACTGTTTTAATTATTTGCCTTAGAAGGGTAAGGGGAATGGATTGATGTTTGTTCTACATTGATTGGCCTCAGCGCCAGGCTGTGTAATATGGAGTCACCAGAAACCTGTGACATAGCTCTTAGTCTCTCTTCTGATTACAATAAGGTTTTGGTAACAGACAGAGAAATAGGAATTATACTTTTTATGTTAACCATGAGCAAGACTTATCTATTCTTCCTTCATAGTAAGGAAATTGGGAAACTGTTCAGTGATTCTGCCTCTAATAACCTACTGTAGGCCAATATAATTTCTTACCTAGATTCAGTTCTAGCCCCCAACCCACTCATCTCCCTGGTTTCCCCCCTTGCCTTGGACCAATTCTTTCATATAGCAGCACAGCCAGGGTTCTCATTTAAAACATAAAGTGCATGATAAAACCCTCTCTTGCCAACAAAATGGTCCATTGATGTCCAAATGCACTTAAAAATCTAAACACCTTACTGCCTGGAAGTCTTTGATCTGCTCAAATCTCAAATATAATGTGCTACTACTCTGCCCCTTCGGGTCATGACCTCCTGGCCACATTAACCTGCTTATTTGATGATGTCACAGTGCTTGCCATTGTTTCTATGTGAAATGCGCTTTTTCCATGTGTTTAGGTGGATGATTCCTTCTTATCATTCAGATTTCATTTATAAATCAGTTCTGTGTAAAGATTTTGCTTGACCATCCTGTCTAAAAATATCTTATTTGTTAACTTATTTCTGTGGCTATCATCTCTCTTCTCCAAATTCAGTGGAAAGTCAGTCTATGAGATCCATGTTTCTGTCCTATCACCTCATCTGCAACATTTTAAAGTCACACCTCATATAAAGGAGTCACTCAATAACATAAGAAGACCCTAAATTTGTGTCCTGAAAATGCCAGAATTTTAGACAAATGTAAAAACATTCAAGCCCATGTTTTTCATGAATATTTTGAGGAGTTGCATCAACTGAGGAGTAAAAATCTTTAGGTTAAATAATATTTTAATGGATTCTGAGAGAAGGGGAGGGGATTCATGATTTTTTTCCTACTATCTTTACCTCTACTTTGATAAGAAAATGCAGGATACATTTCTTTAGGATTAGAAAATCACCCAAACTGCCTGCAGTTATTTTTAAAGCTTCTGCGAGAACCAATCTTTCTTTCTTTCTTTCTTTCTTTCTTTCTTTCTTTCTTTCTTTCTTTCTTTCTTTCTTCATTTTTTTTCAATTTGGAGATGTTTAAAAATTACATAAAAAGTAGAAAGAAATGGTACTTAATGTCTTAGCAAACTATTAATTTGATCGAGTTTCAGAAAAGACCTCATTAAGCTGCGTGATAAAGTGATTGTTCAGTGTCACTTTCATTGGGTTTTCAGCAATTATGTGGGACAGTTTTTAGAATGAGACAGCATTTCTTTTTTCAGTAGGACTTGACACCTCCTTGATGTTGACACAGAAATGCCGATAGGAAAAGGTGACGAAACAAGGGCTACAAGTCTTGATTCATACACACACTAAAAATATCACATCAACCCCAACAGGGTTTAGAAATATGTCAAAGGCATTCTTGAGCAATTTTCTCCTGTTTAAGACCACTTATAAAAAAACTTTTGAGAATGAAGTGACAGTATTTCTCATTCAAGTCCTAGTCGTCTTTGGGCACATAATTTGAATTAAACCTTTACATATAATTTTCTAATTAGATTTTTTCTTCTTTTATGGCCTTTAAGCTTTATATAACCTTTGTGCTTCCTTGTTCCATTAATCCTTTAAATGCCAGAATCCTGCCAAGAGGGGATTCATTGCACTATTTCCATCATTGTCAACAGAGCCACAAGATCATTCTAGTATGTTGGAATTACCCATCTGTGAGAAAATGCTGTCTGGGATTTGTAATTATTAGTTGATGCTTATTCAACTCTGTGATGAAATTAGAATTTTCCCTCTTAATGTTTTATTACCAGTTAAAGCACAGACAGGTATTTTAATTTGGATAAAGAGTACATAATAGAGAACTGGAATTTCTTAAATTATGTACATTTTTCGTAGTTATTTATATAGTTAATCTTCTCAATTTATCACTTAGAGTAGGGCAATTACCACAATATGGAAATAAGCCAGAAATATTGTATCACTGGCAAGTGATTGTAACTTGTAGGTTTATGCCAAGGAAATATATTGAATTGCTTAAGTTCCTGCATTATCTAATACTGTAATTTTTTGTGTGAGTTTAGGTCCGGTATGTATTGCATCACATTTCAAAAGATGATCGTTCTACCCCCTTATCAAACAATCTCAGAAGAAAATGTTCTTCTGTCACTACTCTGTTGGATTTGATTAATGCTGCCTTTAATTTAATTGAAAATGTTTGATCAATAAGGTCAATTTTTATGGATTTATTTCCATCATTTGATGTTGAGAAATCATTAGTTATCATTATCTCACTTAGCACAGATTGCCATGAAAAGTGAAGGGAGTAAATTGCTTTATGGATTTCTGAGAGCATAGTATACACATAACCTTTCTTAACACACATACTTCTCAGCAGTTCCTTGTGCCAAGTTTCAATTCCAATGCTGCAGTTTCTCCAGCAGTCTGGAGATATCTTTAGTAGAGAGGACATGGGTAATGGACCAAGTTTGCGAAAGTACAAAAAAAGTCATAAAGAAGTTCATGTTACTACAGACAGAAGTTCAGCGCACATCATGAAGGGGAACACCAGTGGGGGTGCTTCAGGATGAAATGGACCTGTTTCCAGAGAACAGACTGGATTTTAAGAGGAAAGAGAAAGTAAAGTAGAAAGAAACACTGTAGATATCTCTCAGTCTCTTACTCTGAAGACCCATGTTATGGGTTGAATTGTTGCCCCACTCCTTTCGAATCATATATTGAAGTTCTGACCTCTAGTACTCAGAATGTTACCTTATTTGGAGATAGGGTCTTTACGGAGTTAATCAAGTTAAAATGGGGTTGTTAGAGTGGGACTGAATCCAGCTGGGCTGGTGTCCTTATAAGAAGAAATTTGGATACAAACATGTATGGAAAGAAGATGACGTGAAGAGACGTTGGAAGAGGACAGCCATCTACAAGCTAAGGAGAGATGCCTGGAACA
Organism: Spilogale gracilis; assembly: GCA_004023965.1. Taxonomy (NCBI): domain Eukaryota; kingdom Metazoa; phylum Chordata; class Mammalia; order Carnivora; family Mephitidae; genus Spilogale; species Spilogale gracilis. Next base: position 105,789 of record PITA01004044.1, read on the forward strand.
TCAAAAGGAACCAGTGCTGTCAACATCTCGATTCTAGACTTCTGGCTTCTAGAACTTTGAGACGGTACATTTCTGTTGTTTGAACCACTGAATTTGTTTTACTTTGTTATGGCAACCCTAGCAACGTGGTACAGCTCATAATTTATGACTAACATTTCGTATTAAGCAAACTATACAGAAGCTTCCCCAAATACCAGGATACTACAATCTGCAGTTCCTGCATTAGCTGTTTTCACTGAACTTTGAAATATAGAATCTAAAAAAATTTAGAATCTAAGAAGAGTAGTATCAAAGCACTTTATAATGAAAGCACTGATTAGGGGAATTGATCTCTGTATGTATCTTTAAAAAAGTGAACCCTTTTTTAGCAAGGCAAAAACTTTGAAAAACCTGATTCAGAATGTTAAGTTAACCCAAGGGTGAGGAACTGCAATTTATGGGAAATTCAGTCAAATAGCGTCTGTTGTACTGGGACTCTGGCATTTGAGTTATAAAATGGCAAAGTGAATCCATCATAGAGATTTATCCTGGACTAGCTTGCATCTGGACCAAAGGTGATCCATCAGGTCTGTCATTTTATATTGAAATCCATAAACTCCCTCTTCTACATACCCTAGTTTTTGTGCATCTGTGGCATAGCTCAGTACCCATCTCTGATGCATGCTGGTAGAAAAAGTGTATATTTTGTTTTTATAGGTTTTTTGTTTTTGTTTTTGTTTTTTGTTTTTAGTAGTGACCGTCAAAAACTCATTTCCTAGATTCCTCTGGATATGAAGCTGACCAATTATTGTTAAAGAGTAGAGTAGTAGAGTTTAGAATCAGGGCTAGCCCTGAGTCATATGGTGAGGGGTCAGAAGTACCTCTCTCTGACGCCATACATCTCTCATCAATCTCAGATCCCTCATGAAGTCTTCTAGCTACCCAGAACTCCCTCTATGTCTTCCTCCCCAGGATCAGGGAGGAGGGTTAGTGTTAACTGAGCCCTTAAAGGATACCATGTACTGCACATGACTCTTTAGAAATGTTATGCTCACATCAACTCTTTGACGCTAACGCTGTTATTATTTTCAGTTTACAGAAGAAGAAACTGAAGTTTAAAAGGTAAAATTACTTGCCCGGTGCCACCTAACAACATATGCAGGATCCAGGACTCTAACCCAGGACTAACAAGCTGGTATTCTTAAACACTGGTCCCTGATGCCTCCTTGAACAACATCTCCGGCATCTCATTTCTCCATCTAACCCTGCCTGCTTTAACTCATTAATCCTTGATAATGTAACAGTGGGTTACAATGGAGCACTTCACTTCTAGGAAGGACCTCGGCTATTAATTGGACATTTATTTAAAAAATGTGTTGGCAGAAAGAAATAATACTCATGGTGGGAATTTCTCATTCTCATTCTGGCAAAATGTGTAATCTTAGACAAACCATGATCTCCTGAGCCTTGGTTTTATCATCTATAAATGTCAGAGTTGGATTAACTACTCTCTAAAGATCTCCTCCAGGCTTAAAATTCTAAGATTCTTTCACATTAAATGTAACTCCTTTTCAACGGATATGTACACTTGGCCCTTCATTGAACCTTTTCATAAGTTGGCAAGTGGAAATACAAAGTCAGGATAAATATGAGAAAATGGGGAAGTGACTTAATAGCTCTTAGCCTCAGTTTCTTCATCTACAAAATGAACATACTTACTATACCTACCTCATAGGATTAATAGTACACATGCCAAGTAAAATGCCTGGACAGAGCTAGTGTCACTAGCTACAGCTATAAGAATATGATAATCACTGGTGTGATCAGTTCTATTATTACCTTTCCAGGGAAATCACAGTATGTCTAGGATTATAATTATAGTAAAAGCACCCATCACGAGTACTTTTTTTTTTGATCATAAAGCATTTTATGCAGAGTACCTATTTGAACTTTATAGGCATTGGTATCTCACTAAAAGCTGGGCAATATTTATATCACACAGTATATCATCCATATGTTCATTTATTCCTGCAGAGTTCCATCCCCCTGCATGCTGTGAGAACAATAGGCACTTTACTAGTCTGAAGCAAGAAGGATATTAGCTCCATGAATCTTTATTTTAAATTACATTTCTGAGTTAGAGGTGTCAAAATGGTAGAGCCAGTTAAGCGACATTGCATTCCCCAGTAGGGCTGTTGATGTTGGTTATAAATAAATTGCTGGTGCAGGTGATGATAGCAAAGTCCATGCCATCTTTTATTTAGCAAAGTATTTCTCTTGTTAACAGCTCCTTCTGTATGCTTTTCTTTCTTCTGTTTCACATCAATCATATTTGACATGCTGCCCAATGTCAGGGTGGAAAAAAAAAAAGCAGTATTCAGTTAATCAGCCAGATGTTTGGCCTCACATTGGCTGAAACATCTGGATGTGTAACTAAATGTTATGTTCTTTGATCCAGTTATTTTGTGTTGTGTTACTAGACAGAGACAAAGAATAAACCCCAGAATTATTTCTTCTATTAAGAGAAAGATCATAGCATCTTGAGCCCGATGTCCTGGGGCCATGCTGTAGCTGTTCCTCTTAATAGCTGCACAATTGTGGGCAAAATTAGGATCATTTGAGATAAAGTGTGTGGAAGTGTTATATAGATTCTAGACACTAATGCTGTTAAAAGAATCCTAGTTCCTTTAGTTAGCCATACAATTGCCATACAGTTCATATGTTCTGGAAAGAAAGTGAAAAAGGAGTAAAAATATAATGGCCATTAAACGCCCAGATTTTAGAACTACACTGATAATAACAACAACTATGGTATATCAAGTGCTGACTAGGGATCATTAACTCTTTCAAATGGCTTTGCATGGATTTAAACCTTAAAATCCTGTGAAGTGAGCACTATTATTTGTCCCATTTTACAGACAACATGATTAAGGACCAAAGAGGAGAGCAAACACCTCACCCAAGGTTTGAACTCAGACACTTTGATCCTAGAATCTGTATCCTTAACTTACATAATACTTTCTGTACCACTCTTATACTGAAGTATTTATTCAGCTTCCAGCACTATCACTTACAGCCTGGGTTTATTATCTGTACACTGGAGACAGCATTACCTACCTTAAAATTATTATAATGAAGATCAAGAGAATGTGTGAAAAGTGTTTAACCATGTTGGTTTATGGTAAGCACTAATTAAAAAGTAGCTATTTTTACTGGCTAGATTATACAATATTTGTGATCAAAAAAATATTCCAATGCTGATTTAATATGAATAAAAGTTCTAAAAATGTCACCTCTTAAGAACCCAACCAAGAAAAAATTTTTGGAAGACAGTTTCTGGAAGGTTAAGCATATTTGGTTAATTCTTGATACTGGCTATTATTGGAATAATTGAAAGCCCTCAGGTCATTGTATTATTCTGCTTTATTCCAGTAGGAAAAAAAATGTTCTGAATAATTCTACTCATGTTTTACTTTAGCTTCAGGTACAATGAACATGTATTGAGTTCCTACTAAGGGAGGGAATGTTCTGGGTTCTCCCTTTTCTTTTCTTTCTCCTTCCCTTCTTTTCCTAGTTCACTTAATTTCATATTCATAAAATTCTGTAAAATTTACTTTTTTGGCTTTTTATTAGTTGGGAATCAAAGATTTAAACAAGTTACATCATGTCTCATAAATAAAAATGAGAAGCAATATTTTTTTTATTTTTTTATTTTTATTTTTTAAGATTTTATTTATTTGCCAGAGAGAAACACAGCCAGAGAGGGAACACAAGCAGGGGCAGTGAGAGAGGGAGAAGCAGGCTTCCCGCTGAGCAGGGAGCCTGATGTGGGACTTGATCCCAGGTCTCCGGGATCATGACCTGAGCCGAAGGCAGTCGCTTAACCAACTGAGCCACCCAGGCGCCCCGAGAAGCAATATTTTAACCCATCTTAGGACTTGAGGTCCAGTGTTTTATCCAACAAAACACAAAATACTGCTCTACGAATAAATATAATAATGAAGACCACCACTTCCTGGATATCTACTATAGGCCAGATTTATTGCTCTATGCTTTGCATACATTTTCTAATTGAATTACTACAAGTTCTCGTGATTGACTCTTGGGTATCACCAGGCAATCCTTTTTGCTTACTACTTCATCTTATGATCAGGACCCTTAGTCATTTTCATGGCTTTTGTTTAGAGTGACCTTTTCTGGACTGATTGGCTTCTCAGAATCCTCCATTCCTCATGTTGTGAGAAACACAAGTTTATAATTGGGAAGTAAATTTGGTCATCAACTTTGAGAGGACAGTGGGCAGAGCTGACAGATTTTCAGAGACTTCTCAGAGGGGGCCAACTCTCTGTTGGCCTGATTTCTATAATAAACAGCTAAACCAGCATTTGTCAACACTCAGCCTGGTGAAATTGCAAGATTATGATGTTTTCAGACCCAAAATGAAAGTGACTCACTTTTGTTCTTTTAGTGGCTTCATAAAAGTCAAATGTTTAATCTCAGGAGGAAATTTAGAAGATGGAAGTAAAACCTTAATGAGATGCGACATAAATAATAGAAGTCCCTTTCCACGAAATGACTTCTGATGAGGTTTCTTCAAGGAAATAAACTATAAAAGAAAGCATTTTAGAAATTTTAAATCTACTGGTAAACATTACACTTTAAAAATAGAGTATCAGTAAGACTAAACATTCAGTAGATAGAAAGGATTAGACAATTAGTATCCATATAAATGTTATTTTTCCAAAACACTAGGAATGCATCACCAAATAAACCATATTTCAAAAAAAATGGTTTTTAAAAATTTCAGTCCCTAAAACCTGAGAAGGGACTAGGGCACAGCAAAAAGAAGATTTTTTTCTCATTCTTTATGCATCCTTTTGTGTAACAGAATTCCTGATCCACACGCATGTACACGTGTAAATGTGCACACGTATATACACACAGGTGTTCCAGCCATTGTTTTTCCCAGTGCTTGACAAATGGAAGGTGCCCAAGAAATGGTAGCAATCCCCATAATTACGTTATTCATCTTATTATTTAAATGCAGTCGATAGAGGGGAAGAGTAAACCTGGGTTGTTAAAATACTACAGGGAACCGCTATAATTTTTATACCCTCTTATTTTTCTAATCACCCCAAAGTGCCCTCATTTGCTGATTTAGATATAACATAGCCACACAAAATTGTGTTGCATCTTCAAATTTGTCTGCATGTCTTAGTTGTCTGTGACATTGTAGAGTGCTGACCCCCAGGGTATGTATGAGATGAGTGGTGATACTTGGCTTCTAATCCCTAAGTCGAGATCTCACTCCAGATACAGCCAATCCTTGTTGGTTTATACTGGTCACACTTGCAGAGTCAGCTCCATTGGCACAGGCACATCTTTTTTTGGATTTTTTTTCATGAATATTGCCCTCAAAATTTAAATCAGGGGGCACCTGGGTGGTTCAGTCGGTTAAGCATCTGACTTTTGATTTTGGCTCAGGTCATGATCTCAGGGTCCTGAGATGGAGCCCTGCGGTGGGCTCTGTGCTCAGCAGGGAGTCTGCTTGAGATTCTCTCCCTCCCTCTCCCTCTGCTCCTACCCCCACTTGTGTGATAGCTCTCTCTCTCTCTCTCTCTCTCTCTCTCTCTCAATACATAAATCCTCAAACAAAATTTTAGGCAGATTATTTGCCCAGAGAAAGTGACAAGTTTGGTTACTATCTGAAAGAATATTATTAATCTATATTGATTAGATTTTAATACTGATTTTGAATAAGTATTACTGATTTTGAATAAGTATTACTGATTTAAATGCTGATTTTGAATCAGTAACTAATTATAAGGAATCAATCTGCTGTGTCATATTTGTAGAAAAAATGTGGCTCTTTCTCCCCATTTCTAGACTTGTCTCCCTCCCTCCCTCCTTTCCTTCCTTCCTTCCTTCCTTCCTTCCTTCCTTCCTTCCTCCCTTCCTTCCTTCCTTCCGTCTCTCTCCTCTTCCCCTTCCTTCCTTTGTATCCCACAATTCTACCAGTTGGCTTCTTTTCCACTGCAAGCCACATGACCCTATGTCTAGTTATAACCTAGTTTTAACTCTAGTTGAGTAACTAGAAGGTAAACCCAGAAGAAGGGGAAATGAAAGCCTAGAATTGTTTCTGGTCTTCTAGGGGCATTGATGTCCTCAACAAGCTAAGACACCTTTGGCTTCCACAAATGAGATCCTTAGAACTCACTGCTACTCTCTAATGATGTCTATCCACCATCCAATAGTAACAAAGGAGACTGAATGATAACTGGGGGTGTGTGGCCCCTTTCTCCCTCTGGTCCTGCCTCTCCTGACACTAAAGATTGCTCCCAGAGAAAACCAAGAGGCAGTACAGTGCCCTAGGAAAGTCCACAAGCCTGGTGGGAGTTAGGCTGATCAACTCCAGGCCCTGTTTGGGTACATGCTGATTTGTGCAATCATGAGCAATTTCTTAAAATAGCTAGGCCTCTTTTATGCCATCTGTAACATGGAGTAATACTAGTATGTGTTTCTTCCTCTTGCAGCTACTGTGAATGTTAGATGAGTTAATGCACATAGAAATTCCATTTCCCTAGATGTGGGGCTTTCAGTGCTAAGCCCAGGACCATCTCAGGTGAACAGGGACAGGGAAGTGCTCCCTCTGTGTCAGGCCAAGTGCTAAGTGTTTTGTGCTGATTACCCCATTTTATCCTTGCAGCAATCTGGTAAGCCTGCTCAGAGGTTATCACTAAAAGTTCCACATTCTGAAAAACCCTCAGTCCTGGGCAAAGAGGACCAAAGTTGGTCCCTTTAGTGCTCAGTCAGTCATCAACTAGTATTCCTGTTACTCTTACGGCTGTTATAAAACCCTTACCATAGTTTCAAAGAAAAAAATAAGTCCTCAATAAATATTGGTTATTTTCTAACAACTATGTTCATAATACTCATTTTACCTATAAATTCTGACTTCGTTTGCCCTTTCATACTCCTCTCTTAAGTATTCCTTTCTATTCTGTTCATTCAAGGCTCAGAGGACCCTAGACATAGCTTTTCTATTTCTTCTCCAGACTACAGTTAGAAATTTACACAGGGGCTAAAATCTCTCCTGCAAACCTGTATAAAGGAGCCAGGGTCAAAGTCTGTCATGTAAAGGACAGTCTTTTCCTTTATGATGTAATTTATATGTGTTATATAATATGAAGTCTCAGTGAGAACAGGGGAAATAAAACTCTCAGGTATGATCAGATTATCGTTTGCTATGTATTCTGATAACATTTTCCTTCTTATTATCATAAACAGCCCTGCTTCCCCTCCCCCCACAGCATTGTCCTTTAAAAAAACTGAATTAGGTAAATATCTTTTTTATTAGGTTATCCCAATCTAAAACCAGGTGGTCTGATTAAAACCAACCTTCTTTATTTTCTCCTCCCACTTCAAGGAGAAGGTCACCTGAACATCAGTTTTCCTTGCCATCTTCTGTCTGGTGGGTGCATGGCGGCATGTCACTCTCGTAGGCCTACTAGTTCTTTATTGTGAGAACCATGTGAGCCCATTTGCTATTGTTCTTAATCCTGCTGGCTGTATAGTCCCAAAACTCTTGCCTCCTCTGGAATGCAGAACTTTCCTGAACTCCCTGGCTCAGCCTTCAGTGCCATACCTTCATGCTGCATCCTCTTGCCTTCGAAATTATATGGAAAAGAGTGTTTGTGTTTAAAATCCATTTACAATCTCGCTTCACTTAAAAATATTGCAGGAGGTAAAACAACATCAATAGCGAAAACATCCATTAATCTCTATTATATTTATCTTATGCATAAGGCAGCTTTTTGTTGTTGGATTATAATCTTGGCCTATTGTGATAGTCTTTATTCTACCCCCCCCAGTCCCATTCAGCTAAAGCTTCTGCTGATGTGTTTAGTTTGATAAATGAATGTGTTGAAAAATGTCATAAAAGGCGTTAATCCCTAATTGCACGTGGCTGTGATGTTTAATGTGGCTGATTTTTTTTGGCAGACCTGAGCTTTTATGGAAAGTTCGAAATGAAAAGAGTAAATGTTAATACCATTGATTTTTGTGGAACATCATGAATGGAATATTATGAATATTTCTATTAAGTAACATGAAATACTTTTCAACAAAAAATCTTGCAATATATACTTCCCACTAGCATCTTCCCTTCTGCATAACAAATGACTGCATGAAAGCGGTAACTAAAAACATGTGTGCCTTTCTACTTCAAGGAGATTTGTGATTAGTATAAAGTTTCTTTTTAAACTTCTTTAGGGAAAATGTGAACTTCCACTCCCTTAACAAAGGAAAATGAACAGATACAAATATCAACGCATGCCATTTGAATTGAGTTTGGTTTGGTCCATCTTAGGGTGATCACATCATCCCAGCCTTTTGGGGACTGTCTCAGTCTTAACACTAAACACTAAACACACCATGTTCTGGGAAAACCCTTGCTTCTGGGGAAAAATGGGAGCCTTTGCCACCCTAACCTTGGTAATACTGATTAGCATGTAATATGCAAGCAACAATGAAAGAGATGTGCATATTTTCTTTTAACCTGATTCTAACGTGTAGAGACACATTCACTGTTCATCTGATTCATGAGAAACAGATTTGTGGATGGCCAATCGAATGTGTCTTGTGGGGAGGAAGATAAGTTATTTGTTAGAGTACTTCCCTCTCTGTGTGTCTTTATAGTGATTCTATTACCTTTCCAGTCTTTTCTTTTGACTACTTACTGTAGACTACCAGGTGGCCCAACCTTAAAACTTGCTCAGGAACACCACTAAATAAGACCACTGAGATCCTTTAGGTTTCCTGAGAGTTCCGACGCAAGAACATTATTCCCTAAGGCAGTTAGATTATGTCCAGTGTTCTCAGTTTCATATTGCTAAGAATTGTGCTTCCTTCATTTTCAGGATGAAAATACTGGAAGTCTATTTCCCTAAAAATGAGTTTTCAGAAGGATACTAGAGGATTAACCCAATGTGTTCCCATGGATGTCTGGGTCACTCCTATAATTGACATGTCATGTTTTTAACTTTGTATCCTCCGTGTTGGGATTTTCTTATTTTTGTCATGTTAGTGGAATGTTCCCACTTTTTCTCTGTCCTTGCTCACCTTCCCTTGCTCAGTTTCCATGGGAACATTTCTGTCACACTAAGAGGGGCTGGAGGTTAGTGACATGGGGCAGTGGGTTTTGAAGTCAGCGTGTGCCTTAGTTTTGAAGTATTTGCTCGGGTCTCCGATATACAGGGTACTGCGTGATAGTTACTCTGGTATGGACTATACACGGCACATCAGTTATTCTTAAAATGAGCAAAGGGCCCTGGGAGGTGAGCCCTAGTACTCTCATCTCCTCCGGCCGAGCCTTCGCATTTCCTTCAAATTAAACAAAAATAATGGGAAGTGTTGTCCCTGAATGCTCAAATTGGGCTGGGAACAAAGAACCAGAGGCTGTTAAAAGAAACTATACTGGAAGAAGTGGTTGTACTTTTTGGGCATTTTTGGTGTCAAACAAATGATTATTCTGTTGTTTGCTGAGATTATTTTAGTGAGTTCCTTTCCCCAAATCCTACACCATTCTCCTTTCTGAACTATATGTGACCATCACCTGCTGCTGTGAGTCTTTGGAAAGGGCAACGACTATAGTCCCGACCTCTTCCCTGTCTTCATATCCTTGAGGATGTGGTTTAAAAGAAAACAAATTATATTACTATTTTCCTCAAATAAGGCAAAAGGAAAAAAGTCATTTTGATACACAAGTTAATAGGAGATGGGAGGAGGCCACAGTTACAATTCCTGTAATATACTAATGTATATTTAATATGCCACCTTGATTTGTGGCCTCAAGTTAAATTTTAATAACATATGTTTACAGCATAATTATTTTCATAATCGTGTTAGCTTCAATGGGAGAACATTTGTATTAGTTTCCATAATTGAAAATGCCAAATGCCTATTTTTGTTTACCCACCCAATATCTTGGTTTTAGGTAACAAAGACAGAACTCTTTTAATACATATAATTATCTTTAATTCTAGCTGCTTTATAAAGAAATTAAGTTGGGGTTTTTTTTTCCGTCTTTCTGCTATGTGGAAGTCACCTTCAGAGTGAAGGTAAGGGTGACTGTTCTTGTCAATTTTTAAGTAACTTGCTTGCAAGATTGGTGATTCCCTACAGATCTATTCTGTGTGTAGTTTCCCTCTGGGTAGAGATTATGAGAAAGTAAATACAATGCATTTTATAGAAGTCATTTGCTCTATTAATGAACATCATAGTGCAGTGTGTGGTCAGCTTCCTGTTGAGGCATAGATATCTACATATAATGTCTATTTCCCTATATTTTCCTATGAGACAGATTACAGGTATAATTTCTGGATTTGAGCAAGAGAGTTACTCCTTTATCAGGTTAAACACTGGAACATTTATAGAGCTTTTGTGCTTTTTCATGTCACTAAAAGTTGTTCCAGGATGTATGTATTCATTCATTCCACACATATTTATTAACCATCTACTATATGCCAGTGTTGCAGAGTTATAAAATTAGCCTTGGCCTTCAAAAGGACTTCTGAAGTTGATACTGAAAAATGGGTCCCCAGTAAGTGACTTAGATGCCTTAAGAAATGGTTGACCAAACTTTAGAGGTAAAATGTTTTATGGAGTTTTTATACAATTCATTTCTGGCTAAATTATTTTTTTTCTAGGTAAACATAGGTACCAAGGAATGCAATGGGTAGCAGAAACATTCTTTAGACTGTACTTTTATCTGGTCATGTGACCTTGGCAAATTTGTCTAATCTCTCATAAAGCTATTATGAAGATTAAGATGATTTGTGAAAAATTTAGTTGCTCAATAAATTGTAGTGGTTTTTATAGGCATTTACAGTATGGTAGGATATAGAGAAGAATGTCATGCAAACTCTGGTCCTTTATATAGGAATGAGGAAGAAGTAGCCGCTATAGGTGTATGATTAAAGTTTATGGCTATGATCATACTGTGAAGAGTACATAGTTCTTCCCTGCAGGGTAATTTGATTACAGAGATATTACTTTGAAGAGGTAATACGCAAAATTAAATCATCAGTGGCCTGAAAGTGTTAACAAGGTTCTAGGAAAGGAGCTATTCACTTTCTTTTCACCTCTACGATCAAAAGCATACTGCACATGGATATTTAATGAACTGTGAAAGCTGGTGCTGGTTGATGGGGACATTGGTAAGCTTTGGACAACTCATTTTTCTTTTCTCCGAGCCTTTGATTTCTGGTCCCCCAAATTTTATAAGAATGAGTTAGTGAGTCCTGCTGACTGACTTGCTTGCTGTAAATAGAGTGCGTCCTCATTTTCTCTATCCCCTTCCATTAAAATTGGCTTTATTTTTTTTAAAGATTTTATTTATTTATTTGACAGAGAGAAACACAGCCAGAGAGGGAACACAAGCAGGGGGAGTGAGAGAGGGAGAAGCAGGCTTCCCACCGAGCAGGGAGCCTGATGTGGGGCTCGATCCCAGGTCTCCAGGATCATGACCTGAGCCGAAGGCAGTCGCTTAACCAACTGAGCCACCCAGGCGCCCCTAAAATTGGCTTTAAAGGAATGAAGCTCATTCAGTTCTATTCCAAACAGGCTAATTGAAGGAAAAAGGAATGACACGAAACATGAAAACGCAACAAGATGGTAGATGTTGGCTGATGACTTTGAGAGCAATGAGCAGATGCAGGGGAACAATAAATATGTTTTCAACTGGATTGTAGATATCAGGATTCCAGGAATCCAGGAAATGGAATAATGGGACTGAAGACACTAGGCAGTATGGCTGAAATCTAAGTACATTTTTTTACTTAAGTTTTTTAAATTAATTAATTATTTTTTTTTTTTTTTGAGAAGAGAGAAAGTGTGTGTGAATAGGGAGTGCAGGGGTAGAGAGAGAGGGGGAGAGAATCTCAAGCAGGCTCCATGTCCAGCACTGAGCCCATTGTAGGGCTGCATCTCATGACCCAGAGATCATGACCTGTGCTGAAATCAAAAGTCAGATGCTAAACTGAATGAGCCAGCCAGGTACTCTCTGATTTAATTTTTTTTAACTTTCAGTGACTTCAGAACCACTAAAACCCTCAAAGCAAAGAGTATACCTTTTATACTATTAATTCTACTTTAAAAGAAATTCAGTACAATAAAAAACGTCTATCAGTTTGTCTATATTCCTCTTTGGGGTAATTCATCTCTCCTCTAACTTGCCCTACTTGGAACAGTCTAGTTGATCTCAGTAATGACATGAAATAGTCAATTTGATTTGACTGCCAACCATGATAATGATTTATAAAGAAATTGGTCAAATATTGTGGGGAAATAAATACGTTTAACCTAAATACTAAAATCTGGTGGGGGGATGGGGTTGTTGTTGGTAGAAATTGATTAGATGGAGGCACTTTGATTAGATGTAGAACCGAGGTTTGGTTAAATAACTTGCCCCCAAAACAGAGAATGGAACCCACATTTCATAGTGAAACATACTTTGGAGATGTTGAAAAAAGCCTGAGATTATCATCACATAATTATGAAAGAGAGAGAGAGAGAAGGTTATGCAACCAGCTGCTCAGAAATCAGACCCAGGCACCACATACTAAGATGTCAGCAGGGTGAAGTTCATCATCAGTCCTATTAAGGTTCTGAAACTAGGCTGTCTGCAGTAGCTACATAATGCAATTCCAGTGGCTATGTTAACTCTGTCACAACGAGATTACTGAGTTAAAACACATCTGCCTTTATTTCAAAAAAATGCAGAAGGACATTCCCATTTAAATAATCTTGGCAGAACAAGGTTTGGATTAAGGCAATAATCAAAACAGAGAGGGGATATTTTCAGATGTATATGATAGATAGAAATGGTAAGGGAGCATTTAGAATAGTCTTTTTTAGTATTTCTTAGAGCAATCTGACTCATTTAGCTTGAAATATCTGTCAGAAGCTACATCCCAGTTCAATTGATCCCAGCATTAAAATGTCTCTACATATTCTCCCTCATCTTTCCCCTTCCAGCCTGATAGCTATAATTAGTATTACACTCCCCTGTGGGGGCAGAAGACCAACCGAAATATGAGCCATGCACTCAGCAACAGCTTAAAACTGTTATGGGAGCTGGCTGCTTCTTATTTGCCACTTTCTTAAGTGGTGTCTATATTTCCTCCTACTACTTTATTAAAAAAACAAAAAAGGAAAAAAGAGGTCACCACTGAATATGATTTCAAAAGAATATTTGTTATAGCATGAAACCAAACAGATTGAAAGAATTATGTTTTGATTCCTACTCCTGTATGGACTATCTTATATCTTAATGCTTTTCAATGGCTGTAGGGAAGGAGCCTATGGACAAAAGAAAAAAAGATTCCATTAAAGCTAATCATTTTGAACTATTCCTTGCCCAAATTCTGATAAGAAATGTATCCTGGCACAGGTTTATCTCTTGATAATGGCCTTCGTGGCTATAGGGAAATGTTGATACAGTAAGCTAGCATCGATCATTTTGACACCTACTCTTTGGTGGATGAAGAGAATAATGGGTGCTTGGGTGCCCCACTGTAGACCGGTGTTCGTGACTAGCATGCATAGACCCAGTGGTGGGTGTCTCCATATTTGCACTGTGGCCACACATCTATGGCTATCATTCCTTCTTCCAATTCTGATTTCTTTTTAAATTTTTCTTCTACAGTCTAACATTGGTTGCTTCGGTTCACTTCATTGCTCTCCATTTCTGGCTCTTTTTTCTGTCTGCCATAACTGTGCATAAATTATGAAAACATCCCCCTTTCTGTTCTTGATTACTTTCAATGAGTCTACTGACCCCATTGGAAATTTGGTGGTAGCTGACGAGGCTCTGAGAGGGGACAGAAATAGAAAACTATGTCCACCCTTCATGAGAATGATGGAAAAATGTGCTGACTTACAAATATTTCTAAAACTTTGTTTTTCCATTAATTCAACTGCACATAGAGAGCATTTCTCATGGGCCTGGAAATTTGTTACCTCATTTATAACCTAAAGGCAAACAATTTCATGCTTTGATTTTTATAAAGCTGGGTTCTATAATTTTCTGTAGGAAAATAAAATCAATCACAGATTTAGGAAATAAAATGCAATAAGTTTAGATTAAACCAAATAGAGGGGGAAAGTAATAATTAGTATTTTTGCAAATACATAGTAGTATTATACTTTAAATGACTCACTTAGGTAAAAATGAAATATTCATAGAAAATAAGTGCAAAGAGAGTTCAAGAAAAAATGTATCTCTTTTGCATACAGTTATATGACAAGTTGAACATTTATTAAAATGATGATATTTTAAACTTATTTCTCCTTCTAAGACTACATAGATCTGGAGGTGCTAAATTGGTGTTCTTAAGCTATTAGAAGTCTAAATCACTTAGATAAGTTGGTAGAGACCCTTTCTCTTCACAACTGAATACGAGTGCTCTTATCTGCCATGCAAAATCCCAAACCTGAACATTCCAGTAATCATGGTGCCTAGGAAGATATTTTATTTTTTATTGCCTCTTAATATTAGAAATTTTATTTAAATAAAGTCTAAAATGATTTATATTCTATTTGTCAGGTACCCTTGGTTTTTCCTCCTAAAATGTTAGCTAAATAGTTAGAAAATGAAAGGAGAAGACTAGAATATTGCATTTTAGTTGACGGAGTTTAGTTCTTTCCCATGACTCTGGTTCAACTGTGAGTGGTAGGGAATTCAGAGTTCTGTAGAATAGGATGACTGATTTCTTGGCACTTTCTTTGGCATCTTTGTTGTTGGCAGTGAAACCGTTGAAGACTAAGAGCAGAGAACAAGGAGTAAGGAAAAGTACAGCCTTTCTCCTCAGTCCAGCTGATGGGAAAGTACACAGAAAAGGGCTTGCCTTTAAAAGCTGCTGATGTTACATTTTTTATTCTTCATCCCAAACATATTTATCTGCTGAATCACTACAGAGAACAAGTTTTCTTTATTTTCTTTGTGTTTGCTATCTTGCCAAAGAAGAATTTTATCTACTAAAACATCTTGAATAGATACTCTATTTTGGCACAAGCATCACTAATAATTTCAATTTATAGTCAAGTGGGTTTCTTAAGACACCTCCAAATTTCCATCCATACATGTATGTTAAAATTCATAAATATTTCTATGATAGAAGTTAAGACCAGCCCACTTTTTGATTATATAGATAAAATTGAACTTTGTTCAACGATATTTATGAAACCTCTATTATGTGATTTAATGCATTTACTGCATTAATCCTATAAAATTGATTGACGGTAAGTCAGACTGTGTCCCTTCTCTTCAGGTTCTTCAAATTAAGTGTAAAAAGACACTTGGTGGGGCGCCTGGGTGGCTCAGTTGGTTAAGCAACTGCCTTCAGCTCAGGTCATGATCCTGGAGACCCAGGATCGAGACCCAGGATCGAGTCCCACATCGGGCTCCCTGCCCGGCGGGAAGCCTGCTTCTCCCTCTCTCACTCCCCCTGCTTGTGTTCCCTCTCTGGCTGTGTTTCTCTCTGTCAAATAAATAAAAAATCTTAAAAAAAGAAAAAAAAAGACACAGATGGAATTTTGTTCTGGGGTTCTTGGCATGAGAATCAGAGCACTTGTTGGGTACTTACCACTGATTTAGACCTCTTTCCTCTTTCTCTGCCTTCTTTCCTTCTCAGATCACTAATTTGTAGCATCTTCTCTCATTTATATTATTGTTCTGCCCTTCAGTCACTGTTTATTACAATATATAATTCCACCAAGAAACCCAAAGATCTGTAGTCTTTTACGTCAACATCCGCAGTTTGGAGGGAAAGCATCTGAATGGTATAAGGAAAACATCAGTAATGAGTATGTATCTGTTACCATGCACTCTCCAATAACAGTTCAATGAGAGCCGCGTGTGTGATTTCAAATTTTCAAGTAGCAACATTAAATATGTTAAAAGAAAGCTCTTCGATAACTGCAACGATGATCAGCTCTGTCAATCTAAATTCCAATTAATTAAAATTAAATAAACTAGGAACTCAGTTCCTCAGTCTTATTTGCCACATTTTGTCTGCTCAGTAGTTGTATGTGGCTAGTGAATGACCACTCCGTTGGGCAGTTGAGGGGCTAGCCTGCCCTGCAGACTTAAGCATACATTGCACATTTTTGATCCTCACTCCTATTAAGTCCTAAGTTCTTATAATTGTGTTTCTTTGTTTGTCAGTCTACTTGTTTACACAAGGAAGGTAAGGGATATGATACAAAGCTTATCCAAGACTCAGACCAGAAACTCAAGATTTCCCAACTCTGGGTCCAGTGCCCTTTTCTGTAATATCACACTGGGAAAGGAAAAACATGGGGAAGGAGGGAAAAAATAAGTGCTAACATTGATTCTGTACTTGATTCATGTCAGGGACAATGCCAAGAACTGTATTTATATTGCTTTTATTTTTCCTTTATAAATAACCTAGCATATATTGTATTAGGAAACTGGGAATTGGATAAAGGCAATGACTTCACCAAGGTCCTTGAACTAGCAAGTGGCAAGCCCAGGATTTGAGAAAGTTTGGACTCATACTAGATTGAATGGCTTAAACCTAACTGTGGGGACAGAATCTAAAAGGGACTCTCATGTTTCTGCCTCTTCTGATGTTAGCAAATCTATGTTCTAGACCCATTTCTGAAGTTGACTGTGGAACTCCTGACACATCTGTTGGATATGCTATAGCAAAACAAACAAACAAACAAAACAAACAAACAGGGCTCTCTAGAATTTCTATCCACCTGGAATGTTATTTCAACTTTTGTGGAATTTTATATGTTATAGACTTTACCAATAAAGGAACATGTTAGGAGCAGGGTTCCTGTGAGGGCCAGAATAAGGAGATATATTTTAATTTTTTAAAAAATATCCCAGCTTAAGAATTTTTTCCTGAATAGTAGAGCTGGTTATAAGAAATTAAGAGAATTGGAGCAGACTATTTTATGAGTCTATTTCTCTGTAGTTTCTGGAATGAGCGTACATTAATTCCACAACCATTTATTAAGCACCTATTTTTTACCAGAGTTGAGGCTATAAATGCATATGAATTACATTTTAATAAGCACAGTATATTCAAAGGAAAACTTATCTTCCAAATTTTTGCTTTAAGAGACTTAATCTCTTCCCTTAAGTGCCATTATTTTGACCAAGCATGCTGCTCTAAATTCAATGGTTCTTGGCTCGTACTGGGTCAATCCTCTGCTTAGCATTATGGCAGCTTCTGATTGATCAATAGGTAATGAGCTAATTTGTCGATTACTCACCTGTGCTGTCTTCCAAGCTGTATTTTTTATTCCCTATATATTTGCATCTCTATCAGAAGATATGTGGGAAAATAAAAGCAGCAAAAAAACACAGTTTTCCTCTTAGTCACCAGTCCCCCTGAGAGTTTGGGTTGGAAAGAGATAATCTTGATTTAAAACAATGATATTATGTGAAGATTCCAATTATTCATTCCATGAAATCCTATCGCCCATTAGTGAATTTACTCATATTAACTTTTTACTTTCCTTTTCCTAGAGTGAAATAAAGATAATTACACCAAAAGGTGACAGAAACCAACCAAATTTTCTGCCAGGAAATTTATTTTGTACTGTCATTCTGAGACCAAAATATCTGAAAAATACCTTATGGCATTGGATAATACAAGTGTGGAGTTGGAATAACAGATAATAGGTAAAGATGCAAAAAATTATGCAAGCAAAGGAAGGAAAAATTGTTTTGAAAATGGTATTTCAAAAGAGATACAGTCATGGTGAGCCAATGTGATGCTGTAGGAAGTTTCAGAAATGGGTACAGTGTTTAAGCAAGGTTAAATACTATAGAACAAACCTGGAGGAAATACAGACCATTTGGAAAGAGATTGGTTTGTAGGAAAAATGGTAGAGACTTTAGAAGTAGAGCATTTGATAGATCCTTCAGCCCGTTATATTTTGGTTTCTATGTCAAGGAGGATGGCAGTTACTCATTGCATAGTTTTATAAGAAAGATGACTGGTAGTGACTTCAATATTATGAAGAACTTGGAAAAGCCCATAAAATGTCCATAGTATATAACAAATCTTTTATTATGAGTGCTACCTGATATTACATACTTGAAAAAGAAGAATCTC
Organism: Spilogale gracilis; assembly: GCA_004023965.1. Taxonomy (NCBI): domain Eukaryota; kingdom Metazoa; phylum Chordata; class Mammalia; order Carnivora; family Mephitidae; genus Spilogale; species Spilogale gracilis. The sequence continues at coordinate 123,923 of PITA01004044.1, forward strand.
TTAAAACACATTCGTGAAAGGTAGAGGGTTCATGACCCAGTGGATGGAATAAGACTGAAACCCAGAAATAGTACCAATGAGGAGAACAGAAATCTTGTAAAAACGTTTCATTGGCATGAGAGTAGGATTCTTCTTGCAGAACATCAAGGAAAGCCTGTGGAGGAAGAGATTTCTCAGCAGAAGGTATTAAAGTTCCATTTCTGTCTTGACCACTGAATGAATGATTCACTGTTTGCCTTTGTCAGTTCACTTAACTCATGGGTGTCTTTAGATTTTTTACTTGAACAGTCAAGATTAATATGACACATTATAACATAAAAATTCACAAGGTTGGATTAAAAGAATTTTATGTAGAACAATTGAGTAGGAAGAGGTCATCTCTCCTGGAACTCCTACTTCTATTTTAAGTTGACACAGTATTCAAAGTTTGATCATTCAAGGTTCTCTTCCAAACATCCCACTTAAATTCTTCAGCTGTGTGGGCCTATTTATTCTTTTGATGCTCATGGTAACATCAGGAATTGAGCCGATGTTCCTTTAAAAAAGCTCATTGCAAAATCATGGACAGGTGTTGCTTCACAATTTTCTCTTTTCCATTTATTTATGGTCCTTCTCACTTTAATAAGTTTGCTTGGTGCTTCTGTGATCAGCTCAATTTCTCCAGTCTTTTAAAAAAAAATGTGAATTCTTGAGCCAGACAAAAGCACCTCAGCAAGAACATGACTAACCTCAAAGACAGAGAGTAGGGCTTCTACTGTATGCCAATGACGGTCAGTTAAGAAAGATTGGTTATCTAATGGTCACCCTCCACCCCCATTTAGATTTCAGTACACTTGTCATAATAGTGAGCCTATATGTTCGTTTATACCCAGAAAGTTTCTTGGTCCTGGAGACCTTCACACTCTTCTTGGTTAATTTACATAACTCAGTATGAATCAGGCAGACAAGGCAAATTGTGGAGTAAGAAAAATCTGTCTTTGCTGAAATTAGCCCTCACTTCTGTTCCTGATGAGGAAGAATAACTCTAATATTAGACACTATATATATATGCTTTGTAATCATTCTTGCATTTAATCCTTATTAGAATGAGGTGACTATTATTACCTCTATCCTAGAGAAGAAGAAACTGAGGCTTTGGTAAAATGATTTGTCCGGGAAGATTTCCTGGGATGTTTGATTTCAGAATTCACAGATTTTACTACCATGGCTGATTACCAGCTTAGGGCTACCTCTTAACTTCCATTAGAATCTCAAGTGAATCCTTTCCTCACAAATCAAAAATATGTTCCCGGAAAATGACTTAATTCATTCACAGTCAGATATAAGTCCCTTGTAATAAAAAAAGCTAATTTTTATTAAGAGCCAAATGTTCTAAGCCCCGTGTCAGATCATTTACATGCCTTACGTTTAATCCTTGTAACCATCCTACAAAGTAGGTGTTACTCTGTTTTACAGACCAGAAACCGAAGATTCTGAGAACTTAAATAACTTCCCCAAAGTCATACAGGGAGGTAGAAATTATTTCAGCTAATGAGGCTTAGTGTTATTTCTCTCATATAATGTGAGGAAAAGATGTCAACACTAAATCAGTGTATTTCTAATTGTTCCAGATTATCATCAGACAGTAAGGAAAGAAAATGGCAGATGAGGCGAGCTCTGCTTACTATCAGTTCTGAAAACATACCTAGTAGCTGCAGAATCCATCCACACATGGAGCTGTCATTGTCCACATGGTTTCCTTTTTTTTTTTTTTAAAGATTTTATTAATTTATTTGACAGAGAAAGAGGGAGAGAGAACAAGCAAAGGGAGGAGCAGAAGGAGAAGTGGGCTCCCTGGTATGGGGCTTGATCCCAGGACCCCAGGATCATGACCTGAGCTGAAGGCAGACGCCCAGCCAACTGAACCACCCAGGAGCCCTTGTTTTCTATTTTTAGCCATATTTGAATCTGTATAGAATAAAATAGTTAAATACAGCATACCATTTAAAAATATTGAATAAAATTAAATAAGTGTATCTAATCTGGAGAGAAACCCATTCACACAGGTTCTATCAGGCTTGATATTTAATAGATCACTATAATGAAACAAACCTTTTCACTTCTCAAGCACCATGAATTCTCTGTGGGTGGTGTAAGATTTATCAGTGTTTGAATGGACCATTGGATAGCAGTGAAAGTACTCATTTTGGGGGGAAACAGGTGCCAGCATCGCAAAGGGTGTTCATTTTGGGGAAAAGACATATACACAGAGATATATATATACACACACGCATACACACACACATACACATACCAATCTTATCTTTATGATAAATATGTTTGATTTCACTTAAAATAGACAAGACACAGTATTATTGAACTTGCAGTGAAATATTTGCAAATGAAGCTCTTTTGAATAAAATAAATAAATTTAGGCCAACTGAAGTAACTGAGTCTTTAGAAACAGTCTGCTAAATATCTTTTAAACTTTTTGTCTTACTCCTTACTTAATATGCTAATGTACATGACCATTTTAGTGGCGTTTACAATGCATTTATAATCCACCCATGTGTATTTAATCAAACTTAGGTATATATAATTAAGATACAGAGAGAACATCAGTTCATCATAATTCTGAAGACAAAATAAAATGCACCATTGGAGACTAAAACACACTATATTGAAGTGGAAATTTTTGCATTTAGAAAACATATTCTGAGAGCCCTTTCAAGGGTTCTCAGAATTGATTAGAATTAAAGATTTTGGCATGCAGGGTCTATGTTCTTACAGTTTTCCCTTCAGCGGCTTATCCTTCTCTCGAATACATTTCTTTGCCATTCCTTCCTTCTCTCTGATAAAATAAAACCAATTTCTGAGGTCAGAGTCTATATTGCAAGAGCCTTTCCCAAAGGAAATGTGTGCATCTTCTTAATTTATTATATCTCATAATAATCCCTCATAGGAAAACTGAAAACAAATTAAAACCACACAGAGATGTGCTTACATAGGCTTTAGGCCATTTTCTACCACTGGCTCTTCATAAAAAAAGAGCAGATATACTTGTCTTCTGATTGTCCATTTTATTAATCCTACAATGTGATATTTTTAATTCTGTGTTATCTTCTGTGCTTTTTTGTTAGTCGAGGTATACTTGGTTGAGTGAATGATTTTAATATTGGCTTAATTAAATAAAACATTATTAGGAGGGGATTAATATTCTGAAATACCCGCTTTCTTCTTCCTTCCAAAGAACTCCACCTGTCATTCATTTCAAACGAAACATGGATGGCTTTTTACTCTTCATTGTTATTTTGTATTTTGTATCACTGCTTCTTAATAGCAGATACAATTGAGCATTAACTATGACCTAATTCTGGAAACAATTTTTTTTTTCATGATATCTATGAAAACACTGCCCCTGAGAATTAGAAGAGGCTTTGCATTTTCTCTGGTTTGAGTGAGTAAACTGATTTCCTTTTCTAATTCTGTGACTCTGACACTGCTTGCTCTTCAACACCCCCAACTGCTCTCAGCAGATCCTAAGCCATCTACTGATGGATGAGATGCTCTCATTGAATTCTGACTCAGCACGCTCATTCTCCTACAGGGAAATACCTAGCCTCTCCTAAATGTAGTTATTATTGCTGGGACTTGTACCTTCTGAGCAAAGACACAAATTTGTATAATTCAAGAACTACCAGTGAAGTGTATATTATTGCCCTCATTACACAGAATGCTTATAGAAAACACTCTATCAATTCCAATTATGTTCTAGGAAAAAAAAAAGGAAACTGAATAAAAAATAATCCTAGAATATTTGACTGAGCGGGTTAGAGCTACTAAACAATGTGTAATTGTAAAAAGTGTGGCAAAATGATAAAAATAAACCGAGTATTTGTAAAAGAAATGAAAACATGGCAGTAAAAGATGCCAGAAAGCAATTTAGCTTTCTACATTACTTCTTCATCACTTGATTATTTTAGTGTTTCATTTCTATTTACATACCAAGTTGATTCTTTTGTACCTGGATTTTGCACAATTCTTTCAATAATGTACGGTTCAGTGGCTATAATTACAGGATTGTTAAAGTTCACATTTTACTATTCATCTTGTTATCTCTAGTAAGGGAAGGGTGGAATAAATGCACATAATTACATGGTTGGTCCTAAATTATTTTTATATTGCTCTTGCCAGGATACACTCGAAAAGCAGTATTTACTCTCCAAGATTTATTTTTGGTGGTAGTGGGTTCTAGCAAAATGGAAGTAATAAATACCTAAATAGACTGGTCCCATGAGCATACTATCTATAGTTTTTTCAAATTAATTTATCTCTCTGAGCCTGTGGGGATTAGGAGGTGCTTGGAAACTATGGAAGTAAAACACATCATGTATCAGAACTCTGATAACAGGAAAATTTCCCTCCTGATGTATTTATCGTATCATTTGATCTCTCATTCCACCTATCCATAGCAGACTAACGCAGCAACCTACAGATCTGTGGACCAACTTAGGGTAAGAGGCATTTAAATAAGTTTGATTTCAATCTAGAGCAATGCACGCTGTGAGAGTGAGGTGAATTTTCTTGTTTCAATTATGCTAGAAATAGTTTTATAACACTACATTTACAGTACTCAAAGCATTTTATAGAAATCCTAACACATCCAAAGGATCCAAATTATTCATTTTTCAATCAATTTATTGAGTGTCTACTATGTGCCAGGGATGGGGCTCTGTACCAAAAGCAGTGTTATCAGACCCTAATGCAATCCTCCCAAGTTAAAGAGAGATAGGAGTTCATTTTATCTTTAAGGAGATAGAGGTCCAGCATTTGGGGACACAGAGTTAAAGCACTTGGGGACACTTACTAAGCTAGCCAGGAGAAAAGGGGATTGAAACCTCCATCTTCCAATTATGTTATTCACTCAGTGTTCTTACTACTAACCGGTACTCTCAAGTTTGTTTGTTTGTTTTATTTCCTTTAACACAGAAATACTTCCCCCTTGGGGCACTTGAGTGGCTCAGTCATTGGGCATTAGCGTTCAGCTCAGGTCATGATCCTAGGGTCCCAGGATGGAGCCCCGCATCAGGCTCCCTGCTTGGCGGAAAGCCTGCTTCTCCCTCCCTCACTCCCCCTGCTTGTGTTCCCTCTCTAGCTGTGTTTCTGTCTGTCAAATAAGTAAATAAAATCTTAATGGAAGGAATGAAGGAAGGAAGGAAGGAAGGAAGGAAGGAAGGAAGGAAGGAAGGAAGGAAGGAAGGAAGGAAGAAGTGAGGGAGGGAGGAAGGAAG